>JAMQGT020000496.1:0-185814 GCA_024447675.2 Pterophyllum scalare | reverse complement strand
ACGCATCGCTCTCTTGAGGACTGTATTAAAGCAGTAAAGAGGCTGCAGGTACTAGAAAGACATTTGAAACTAGATCCAGAATATCTAGGCTGCATAACAGGATTTGTTAAAACTTCATCACTGAGAATGTTTTTATTCCTACGACTCTAATGGTGGTTCTTCTTTCACCTCATGCAAGGAAAACAGGACAATTATCCATTCACTTGACCAGTTAATCTACTGGGAATACGCACTTGAATAACTGACTGGCTGTATGATGTTGTGTTGCAAAAATTTAAATATACTCTAGTTTTAAAATTCAAACAACATACAGAAGCAAAGACTTTATACAAAGTCAATGGCTGTATTTGGAAAGCTTCGGCCAGTGAAAAAAGGAGCGCTAGCCTGTACAGCTGCCTGGTGTGAAATTAATATAAAAAGGAGCTAGCTGTTTTAAAGTTCAACCGATGATGTCATCCAACCTTATCGCTTCGGGGCTATGTGGCAGGTTAGTTTTGCGCCGGTTTAATGCGTGATTCGTCTCGCTGGAAACGCAGATAGCGACTGACATCAATTGAAGAACAGTGACTGTTTGTCAAACAGCTTCCAAAATAGTGGCTTGTTGATCTGGACACCAGCCCTCTACTGTACTGTACAAAGATTCTGGGTGCTGAGATGCGATTGGGTACTGAAAGTAATCACTCAAGCGCCTATTGGGCGTTTTTGCCATCGATCTTAGGGAGGGTTCAGCGCTAACTGCAGCTGTTGCCGTTGAGCAGCCATTTTGGTTCTAATTTATATTGACCGAAATACACTCTCTAGAGCCACAATGGAGACTATTTCTGCGCTGCACACGCCTACACTGTAATTGGTTGTTTTTTTCTATAAACTTGTCAGCTATTGGCTCCTAGCGCGCACGAGCTCAACTGACAATAGTCGTTTTTGACCGAGAACACGCCCCTCTGCCATGCTGTTTCTCGGTGTATGACAGCGATTGGCTCTCATTGTGTCCTTTAATAAATTTTGTGATACATGATTGGTCTGCTTCACATGACCGCTTGGTATTGGTCTCTCGCTTCACCGTAACAAAACACATGTGCGCAGGCGCCAGCTCGTTGCTTCCTGTGCCATAAACAGCTTTAAAAGGCTCGACGCTAGATTGGATCGGCCGGAGGGATGCTGAGTTATGATTGGTAGATAGAGTAAGTACAAGCGCGGGGATTGGTTATTTAGGTGGGCTGGTTCGGTCAGACAGTAAAGTAGCTCTAGCATCAAACCTTTAAAAGCTTGCTTCAAAATGAGAGGGATAATCATTTTAGAGTACAATAAACCCTGGACTTGAACAAATACCAACCTGGCAAAAATTCCTTAAAATCCTCCACGTAGGTCTGGATTTAAACCTGGATTGTAAACAATCCAATAGGATACGTTTCTTATGAGCGCACCAAATGAGATCGATTTTTCCTGTGAATATCCCAGTTTAAGTGTAGCAGTCTGATCACACTCAATCTTCAAATAAGATGACAAATGCGAAAAATGATTACTTTAGACATCAAAAGTTCCTGCACGTCTAATTAGTGTATATGCATTTTTACTATATACATGTTTTCATAATCAACACCGAGGGTACGTTTTTAAAATGCTTTTATTTCAAATAAACCATCACCATCATCCATCTCAACAATGTGAAGCACAGTCTCACCCAGTTGTGAGTACTTATTGCAGGTACTACTATTTACATGTATGCATTCACTTATAAAAAGGTATATACAGGCTTAAATCACACAAGACATTTAGGATAAAACAGGAAACAGCACAATGCTCTCCACTTTCATAAAGGAGGGGCACAGGTCAACTTCTTGGATAACATAAGTTGGTGATACTTTCAAGCAATGAAGTCCAGTGGTCTGTTGAAGCCGCCTTTTCTGTTCATGTACTGCCTGTAAAAAAAACAAACACATATTATATATATATATATATATATATATATATATATATATATATATATGAAAATATATTGTTTCCCTCCCAACACACACAGATGACATCATCGAGCACCAATGGGAGCGCTAGCATCTCTGCATAGAAACACCTGAGGAGGTGATTGGCTACTTTAACAGTGATAGATGCTGAGCGCACTCACTGTGAAGGGGAGGGGAACAGAAAAGTTGACGTAACTCAGCAACATGGCTAACAGCTGGAGCTCGAATAGTGACTTCAAAAAGATCCCTCACTAACAAAAGGATGAACTATCCAAAGAGCTGCACCGCCCTGTACACACTGCACAGCCCATAAACCACAAATGCTGGTTCGTTTTTTCTGCTGACGTACCTGTATTTTCTCTTCATGGTCACATTGACGGCGTACGCATTAGATGATCCTTCCGTCTTCCTCCCCTGTATGAAAACAATGTTACTGTCTGACATATTACAAAACAGTAAAGTGCAGCTGTCTGCTCAGCTTTTACATACAAAGCTAATGCATGATGATTGTCCTGAAGATAAAACTTTTTAAAAGCTAAACAGAAAAGGGAACAGATAAAGCTGAATTAGGTTACGAGAGTTATCAATACAGAAGAAAACCAAAAAAATCCCAATAGTTGTCGTAATTCTTAAAAAAATGCATTTCACAGTACAGAGGAGCTCTGATCAACGTAAAACAGAGGTCCATACCTCTATGTTTGTTATAAATAAACATGGCATAACCCCAATACCCCATCAGATCAACCTCTTAATCAACAAGAACAGCTGTCCTGTTCAACTTGAACTCATTTTGAAGTGGCTCTGGACCATTTTCAACCCACTGTTTGCTCTTAGCGATTAGATTCAGCTTACCAGATACCAGTTATGGTTGAGCAAACTGAGTAAACAGTTCATCCAATAACTATTAGCTTATTAATCCAACTATTCACCCACTTCATGTAGCTGTTACTCTTTACGTTCAGTTACTATTTTTCAGTTTATCCAATTTATTTTTGTTCCAATAATAGATATCTAGTCATTTCTAACGTTAATTCTTATAATTTCCCCAGCTACCCATACTTTTAGCTTCCAACTTTTCTGTCCGAATTCTAGTTAGCTATAGCACTGTGCAAAAGCTTTGAGCCACCCTTTATTTCTTTATATTTTGCAAGGAAACTTGCAGCTATTTATTGAAACATGCAAACATAAATGCAAATACTGTAGAAGGATAAAAACAGTTTGTAAATTCCAACAAGCTTCAAAGTCAGTATTTGGTGTGACCGCCTTTATTCTTCAACACCGCCTGAACTCCCTCAGGCAGCTTCCTTGTCATTTCTTTAAGCAGTCTTCAGGAATAGTTCTCCAGGCTTCTTGAAGGACATTCGGAGCACTCTTTGGATGTTGGCTGCCTTTTGCTCTGTTCTCTGTCACGTTGATCCCACGCTGCTTCGAGAATGTTGAGGTCCGGGCTCTGGGGAGGTCAATCCATTACTGATAGTGTTCCACTGTGTGTTTTCCATCCATGCTTTTACTGCACTGGCAGTGTGTTTGGAATCATTGCCATGTCAAGAAAAGAAACTGCTGCCAATCTGATGCTTTCTAGATGGTATGATCTGCCACTGCATGTTAGACAGGCCTCATCACTCGCTCATTTTAAAATCGCTTTTAAAAACTCACCTCTTTTCTTTGGCTTTTAACACCAAATAAAATGCTGAGTCTGTGAGCTGTGTACTTCACATATATCATGTATCTCTCAGGTATTTCTATGTATTTATTGTTCTATTGCACAGCACTTTGGACCCTGTGGGTGATTTTAAAGCGCTTTATAAATAAAGTTGGATTGGATGGTATTGCAAGGTGGATCAAAATCCAGCAGTACTTTTCTGTGTTTACCATTCTACCAATTTCTACCATGACAGAGCCTCCACTGTGTTTCCACTGTAGAGCAGTGGTTCCTAAAGTCAAGAGTGCCGCGGCCCAATTAAAACCCAGAAAACAAGAGCTCCACGTACACAAAACACGGTGATGGCTGGGGTTTCGGAGCTGTCTTCAAAAGTCACAGAAATCACCAGAAAAACTCGCTAGATTTGACACTAGTGACTGTACGAACGTAACCGAGGTGAATTTCTTTGTCCCGCTGTGAAAATTATTTTGATGTTAAACGTTAGCTCCAGGTGACTTTTCTCCTAGGTCGCTGGCACCCCACACACTTTGAGAATCACTGAAGGAAACGATAAAGAAATGAGTGTTGGCTCAAGACTTTTGCACATTACCAAAACCCCCTGAAAAATGCCTCCTTTATTTATGCAAGTGCAGCCTACCTTATAGATCACAGCTGGTCTGATGCATTACATCAGTGATGACGTGCATTTGGAAGTTGTTTTTAACCACTGAAATTAATGCAAACGTGTGTGTGTCTCTTTTGTTTATCAGTAGCATGCCATGAACTTTATTAGAAAGAAACTGCGCCCCCTCGTGGCTGGACAGCACATAGGACAACTCTCACCTTGCTGGTGTCAAAGGAACCAAAGCCCATAAGTTTCATCATCTCAATCTCCTCTTCTGTTTTGCCCTGCATGTCCTCCGCTATAAAAACACAAATCAAAGAAAGAAAGAAAAACTATATATATATATATATATATAGTCAATTTAATCACTGCAGCTAGAAACTGCCAGAAACACTGGAAAACCAAGATAAGGTTCCTGCTTCATGTGTGAATGTATAGATAATGTCTGTTACCTGAGATCTGAATGGGCTTTGCCGTCTTCTCCTTCGAGTCTTTGCGCTCATCTTCTCGTCTGTCCTTTTGTCTCAAAGGAGAGACGGAGGAGGAGCGATGACGTCGGGGAGGGGACCTGCAGAAGGAGCACAGCGATGGCTGCAGGACGGGTTATCATAGCTTTGTGTTGCTCTTGCTTTATTTAAAGAATCGTGTAAATATAGCATTGTACTACAAGTACACAGCAAGACTTGGCTATGATAATTCACTGGAAACGTGAACTGGTGTTTAGCTGATATATAGTGACAACATTCATTATGTCAAAAGTTGACCACATTTCTACAAGTGGAACACCTCTAAACTCCACCTCTAAACAAATATGAAACTCTTGAAAACAACATCTCTCTTAAAAAAAAAAAATACAACAAACATATAGATCAACAAAAACGCTGTTTGGGTTTGGAAAACTCACCTTGAACGCCTCCTGTGAGGAGACCGCGAGCGAGACCTACGGCGATCCCGTTCCCGATCTCGAGAACGAGAGCGATCCCGCTCCCTTCGCCTTCGCTCGCGCTCCCTAGAAGTTGAGCGGGAACGTCTTCTCTCTGGAGGAGGAGGAAATGAGATCACGACATTAATTGAAGAATCTTAAACAGCAAACTAGTATCTATATCCTGCAGCAGCCTTCCTGAAAGTCAAGATGCAAGCCACTTTCTTCCGTACCGTGTTTTTAGACTATGCTACAATTTACATATAGAGGAGGGGAGGAGAAAAAAATAAACAGAAATAAAACACCACCATAAAATGTCTTAGTAAGATAACAGCCTGGCCCCCACAGCATGAACAGAGGCACCCTCACTTTTTTCCCCATCCACCCATCCTCTTCCAGTTATCCAGAGCTAGGTTGCAGGGGCAGCAGCCTGAGCAGAGAAACCCAGACCTCCCTCTCTCCAGCCACCTCCTGCAGCTTATCCAGGGGAACACCGACGTGTTCCCAGGCCAGTCGAGGACATGTCCAGAACACCTCACCCAAGAGGCACCCAGGATGTCACATTAATATTTCTCAGACCAGTGTACTGCACTGTGATAAATGTCAATAAATATGACTGAGCAGAGGGATATGGCTTTGTTTCCATTTTTTATTCCTGTGTTTAATTTCAATTCCAGTCATTTTTCCACAGTGACAGTGTTGATACAGTCTATGTGGAACAGGCCAGTAAAAGCACACAGAGGAAATATCAACGATGATCTTTTACTATTTCATATTTAAGATACTGCAGGTTCACCCTAGGAGACCAATAAATTAAAATCTTTAAATAATTAAGCAGTTCACTGAAAGCATAGTTGGATCTCTTAGTTCTGCAGCTGACTTTGCTTGAGCATCAAAATGGCTGGCTGATATCAAAAGGCGATAGTGGCCTCTGACAGGGGGCTGTGGCTCAGGTGGATCAAGTCGGTGGATCCGTCACGTGTCGATCCATCCTTGGGCAAGATACTGAACCCCAAGTTGCCCCAATGCATCCATTGGAGTGAGTGTGTGTTTGTGAATGCTAGATAGATGTAATTAGGTACAGATTAAAGAACTGTATGAATGTGTGTAATTGAGAGAAGTGTAGTAGAGAGTGCATTTAGTGCTAAATTGAGTAGAAAGACACTATATGAGTACCAGTCCATTGGCCATTTATGGACAAAAGCACTGGGCCACCTACAGGAGCTGCTCAGCCATGCTGATGTTTATGCCAGAGGAGGTTTGGAACTCCTGAGTCAGCGGAGTGTTGGTGACCTTTATGCACCTCAGAACTCTGGGAGCTCGCTCTGTAACTTTACACAATCTGTCATTATGTGGCAGGGTTGATGTGGTTCCTTAATGCTTCCACTTTGCAATAATATCACTTACAGCTGACCGTGTGAATATGTAGGAGGGAAGGAATTTCATTAACTGACTCTTTGCAAAAATGTGTCCATCCTATTACAGCGCCACGCTCAGAATGACCTGTTCGTTCACAAATGTTTGAAAAGGCAGAATCGCTAGGTGCTTGATTTTACACTGTGAAAACACCTGAATTCAGAGAGTAAGTGGTGTGATCCACTGTGCATAAGCATTGCTTAAATGTTGCCAGATATGGCCAGGACCGTGTATAAAAATGGCTGTAATTCCAAGAAAAGAAAAGAAAAAAAAAAAACATTGAAAATGATGGCTCTTGCTGTAATTTGTCCAGCAGAAGTTATCTGACACCACTGTTGACAGTATTTTCTGCAGTTTCAAAATGCAGCTGAGCAGATGGTCAAGAAGCTGAGCTGTGTCTTTGTATAACTCTTGTCAAGTATGAGGAGATATAGGCCTTGAATGATAGACTATCAGAAGACACAGGAATATCAGATTTTCCATCCCACTCAATCCTTGTGACCAGGTTCCACAAAGGTTAAGGAAAGTGACACTGATTTGTTTGACTCTTCGACCTCAATCGCAGGTGTATATGCAGGTAGAAGGTGCTGTAATGATCTGGCACGTGACGTCTATAATTTGGTGGAAACTCAGTAATCAATCTCAAACCCCAAACCAATTCTAAATAACACAGGAGATTTAGCCGGTTCATCAAAGCTACAGCTGAACATAGTTGAACTGGGTAACGAACTGGTACACAAAACGCAAAGACAAAGGTATTAACTTGGAGAGCAATTGGCCTAAGTTTCTTGCGCGACCCCTGAAGCGCGTTTAACCCCACTCTGCGGACGGTACGTAAACGCAGCTCGGAATCGTACTGTGAGCACATCCAGAAGCTTCTACTGATACCACAGGGGAACACGACAACCGCGTTATGGCACAACATTAATAATATCATTTTACTTCTAGACCCTTCAAGGTAGAGATTAAAGTCATTAACAAGCAGAAAAGTACACATTCAGATAAATTACTTCTCGCAGCGTAAACGAAGAGGCGGCGTTCACAGAGAAAATTAGCCGCTTTAGTTTCTTACCTCGTCTCGGAGGAGATCGACTCCTGCTCCTGCCCATTCTCCGAACAGATCAGATACTGAACTCACAAAAAATGGAAAACTATTTCTGTACAAATCAGCTGGAGGTTGTTTGTATGTCGTTCACGGACGCTGCTAAATGCTACTCTGAGCCAGGCTCTTTTTTGTTTCAAGTGCCTGGTATGCAAGTTTCCGGTAACCTTCAGGAAGTACAGCGCCCCCTACCGACCTGGAGCATGGTACTTTTCTGAGGCCTCTATTTTGACCAAATCATCCAACTCCAGCTAATAATGAATACCATCTGTTGGCCCTGGCAGTAATGTTTCTAACTACATAGACTACTTTTTTTTTAGTTTATTAAATAGTATTTAAACAAATATGTGATGTGCAGAGCTGTTATAACTGTGCTGATGAGCCATACAATGGCGCTATGGGAAAGAACTGTTGCAATTAAGACAGCAGTGAGGTGTGCAGTAGGATTGACAGATGGGTTTAAGGTGGGGGTGGGATTACAGGAATCAGCTCTGAGCCTCTTCTTGTTTGCAGTGGTGACAGACAGGTTGACAAATTAGGTCGGGCAGGACTATAATGTTTGCAGATTATATTCTGATCTGTACTGAGAGTAAGGAGCAGGTGGAACTGTGAGAAGAGGAATGAAAGTCAGTAGAAGCAATGCATGTGTGTGAATGAGAGGGAGACAGGTGTAATAGCGAAGATCCAAGGAGAAGACAGGAGGATAGCAGCAAGAGTGAAAGGGAAGGTTTACAAGACAGCAGTGAGATGTATGTGATGTATGGATTGGAGACGGTGAGATGGTTTGGATATGTGCAGAGAAGAGATAGTGGACATACTGGACCAAGGATGTTGAAGATGGAGCTGCCAGGCAGGAGAAAAAGAGGAAGACTTCAGAGGAGGTTCATGAGGTAGTGAAGGAGGACATGCAGAGGGTGAGATGGAGGCAGATAAGCAGCTGTGGCGACTCTTAAAGGGAGCAGCCAAAAGAAGAAGCATTTAAACAAATAATGTGTATTAGCTTTTAAATGAATAGAGTTCTATAGGTTCTCTTGAGTATCTGGCTGGCTTTGAGTTCAGGTCCATAATTCAACATGTAGATATGCTTTGGCAATCATACTTTTGAGGCGTCTGTGTAGGTTCTCAGTCATCAAGGTCATGGTCTCTGGAGCTTGAAAAAAGAAAAAAGGATTGGAGAAGCCTTTTGGATGAGAGGTGAAATATCTTCAAGAAACAAAAAGAAGTCCAGTCGCCCTTTTTTCAAACTCCAGAGACTACCTTTGAGGCATTCTGGAGTCTTTTCACTCTGCAATACAACATTAGCATTTGATCAAGGTTGCATAGGAAGAAAAAAAAAAAACCCTCAAAGAAATCTAAGAAAATCAAGCTGAGAAAGAAACAGAAAAAAACAAGATTCCCAGGTGATTTTAAACCAAACTTGACCTTTAATGACTGATACATGGTAACCTTGCAACACTCACTTATACATCCTAATATAAAATAAATTAAGACCATGAGCAAACATCACACATCAAGTCTGTCAGCTGACTAGTTCAAACAGAAAAGACGTTACTGTTGAGAGGTATTCTGCACATTTAAAAAGAAAATGACAAAAGTGGAATGTTTAGTACCTTCTGTCACTGGGTTTCAGACTGCATCGACAAGCAAAAAATTCTATACGCGTCATCCCTTTGGCTTTGATAAAAGCATTCGCGGCGGCTTGTTGCGAGACGTTATACTTTCCCTGCTTTCTTTTCCCTCGTTCGTCCCCGCTGCAACACCAAACCAGCGTTCAGCAGAGTGCAATCAGTAGCTATCAGCGTATTCCTACATGTACTGCACCTGTGCTCACATAGTATACCTGCAACATCTATCTGATACTTAGAACCAAATGGTGACTAGATGATGCCTGTGGGGATGAACAAATGCAACGTACTAAGAATGTCGATCTACATGTCATAGTGCCTATACATGGATAAGAAGTGCATAACTCATTAGGGCTTTAATTTTCCGCTGTGTCTTGTGGATTAAAAAAAAAAAAATCTGATCACAGTCGTAACCTCAGTTTTAGAAATGAAAAAGTCTGAATGCCTGTACAGTGGGGTGGGGTGGAGTGGAGTGATGGAGCGATAGCACAGCGGGTGAAAAATAAGACATGATTAATACAGAAACTGTGCCTGTGATGAGAAGTGTGGTAAAATATCATGTCGTATCCCACCTTGGTCAAATAGTATGTGAAAATAATCACCAGTGGGTTTTTTTTAAGCTTTCTTAAGATGAGTCACCACATATATCATATGTGAGTGGTACAGCAAAGTAATGTGAGTGTCATTTGAGTACACCGTGTCTGTGAATGACATCCTAAATGGCTCTTTGAATAGATCTGATGTGGTTAACTCCACCTGCTACTCCATCACACACTAGGAAATATTTCACTGTAATATTTCACCGAGGTTTGGCGTGCGTCTCCGCACGTCTCAGGTCTCTGCTTTCTCCTTCTGCTTCTTGCTCTTTTTGAGGAAAGACGGTGGCTTGAACTTCTTTTTCTTCTTGGATGGGGACTTGGAGGGTGAACCCTCCGGGGTGCCGCCCTGCAGTTTGGCGGGCGGGGCAGCAGGTGGAGAGGAGGTGTCATTGGTTGAAAGAGCTTTCATCCCTTTCTCCAATTCCTCTGTTGTCTGCTTCTCCTCCTCGCCTCCATTCTGAATGGCCGGAGAGTCGGTCTTTGTCTCTTCTGCTCCAAGTGTTGGTTAAAAAAACAAAACAAAGGCAAAGGATATTCAGCAGTCAGATAAACACTGTAAGGTAGGGTGGAGCTGCAAAGCAACATGCTGCTGCTGCAGATGAACATGCTTGCTTAATGGGTTGTCTATGGTTTCTCTGTACTTACTAGTGAGACAAGACCAAAGCACCAGAAGTGTGCCCTATGAACGAGTGTGGGGCGACACAGAAAAGAACAGACCGACACAGAAGGAGAGAGTACAGCAGGTGCAACAGGTACAGAAACAAATGGATGTCACTACAAGAGGGCTGAAATGTGACAAATGTAGATCAAACTAGAACCAAGTCAGACATTTTGACTTTACTAATGACATTACAAAGTCTGCAGTACATTCACTTTTAGCCATTTTTCAGGGCCGTGCAGGCTCACTGGCACAGCTGAGTGCACCTTTACTGTTGCTTTAACTAACTGCGCTTGTAGCAATGTGTAGCTGAACCAGTGTTTTCTAATGTGGAGTCAAAATGTCTTTCATGGCAGAGAACCACCATTATTCACATCAAGCTGACAGTCTGTGTTACTCCTTAAGGTGGCTAAGACCACCAAGGTGACCAATCCACAGAACAGTTTTCAGTAGTTTCAATAAAAATAGTTAGAAGTGAGCTACGTCCATAATAATCCCATGGCAAAATGCGAAATAGTCGCAAACATGCCTTTGTTCGTGTCCTGATTTTTGTTTTTGAAGGAATTTAAACCAAATCCGTGGGTGTGAGACAGCTTGCATAAATATATATACCATTACATTGGTGGATGCTCAGGATGCTCATATTAAACATGGTTGATGCGCTCAGCAAGTAATCGCCGCGAGCCACAAATGCTTCTCTAAACCCTCCGTGTCAGTTTTTCATGCTCGTGGCTCTATATGATGTCACTGAGAGCTAGTATCCCTAATATGGTCATCTCAGGAACACAGCTCAGAAGCTTTGCTCACAGCTGCCGTTCAAACCTTCTGTTTGATTATAAAGCTGGTTTAAAGCAGGAGGAGAGGGAGCTAAAACAGATTTTTTTCAGACAGAGGATGAACTGGGCTGCACCGAGGCCCATTTACAAGATAAAGAAAGTTTAATTTGAACTTTGCGATCTGACGATTCTTCTTGAAAAATACTGAATGGAGCCCAGTGGGTCCACTTATTTGTAAGAAAGTGCCATCTGCTGGTGAACATACAGAAAAATTATGGAACTTTTTGGGGGGATTAGCCAACTGACTGTCACGCTCATTAAAAGACAATAATCAACAGGCAATCTTTGTGTATGTACACAGAACTAAGCATTTTGTAGCTCAGATATACCAAATGTGTGCTTTCAGTGCGCAGAGTCAGTATCTGCTGCTTACGAGGAGTAACACAGCTGTCAGTTGGTATTTGAAGCGTGAGAGGACAGAAGCAGCGCATCATCGGTCACACATGAAAGATTGGGAGCAAAGCTGCGAGTCTGATAAAGAGTGTGTAAGGCGAGCCAGGCAGATAGTCAGCACTCTGCCGAGCCTCACCTGAAGGAGGAGGGTGGCTGGGAGGAGGGCCCTTTGTGGGGGACGTAGTGGGGGAAGACTCCTTATCATTTGCCACCTCCTCCTCTACTTATACAAACAGCACATGAACAAAAATAACACACGCAGTGAGGGACAGTGAGCATACAGCTGTGCAGGAAGGTAGTTTTTTTTAAGGCAAAGAGAAGTGAACACAGGTTAGACCACAGTCACAGGTGAGTTTGCTTAAAGGTCCTGTGTGTAGCACGTTTGGGGTCACATCAGGAATCTGCCAGATCGAATGTGGAGCTACCCACTGTGGTCACCCCCTCAGGAATGAGGGAGCTGCTGAAAGTAGCTTTTAAAAACCACTGATAAAAACTTATGTGAATCTGGTCATCTGCTATTTAAAGTGTTACACACAACATCTATAAGGAGGTTAGAGTAAAGTGTGAAAGGCATTAATGGTGAAAGTGAGGCGTTAGCATATTCAGCTGTTTTTGTTGCACCATATTCCCAAAAGTACGCAGACACCTTTAATGGCGAGATTCTGAAACATTTTTGGTCAATTTAGGAAACTGAAGTAATAGAAAAAGAATTGCTACACTTGGTTTTAAACATACAAATAAAATGACATTTATTTTACTCCTCTGTTCCCTTTTTCTCGTGTTTTAGCACATTTAATCACTCGTCTGTTTAACATTTTGCATAGAAAAGATTTTCTATTTTCCCAAATTTCCAGTCCTGTATTTATATATGTGAACATTAATCTACAATAAATGGCTGAGTTTTTATGTGTGTGAATGTGAACTCAATTCAAAACCAAGCTAACATGCTAAACAGCTAGATTACAGGTTGAGCTAGTTAACCAGCTGGAGTTAACCATCTTCAAAAGAAGTATAATTTTGAGCTCCAAGCAGCCGACCTCACTTATGCTCCCATTATGTTAGAACACGTGCTGATCTTCCCCAAACAGTCGTTGCACTATATGAACACCTGTGGTTAATATGGAACGAGACCTTCAGCTATCACTTACAGGTGTTTGTGTCTGTATACTTTTGGCCCTCTACAGTAATATTGCTTTAAGGATACATTAATTTGACAATCAGTGTTAGCTTATTAGACATGCTGTGTGTTAGAAGCTAAACAGTACCATTGGTCCCTCCATCCTGCTTCCTCTGCACTTCCTTGCGGTACTCCTCCAGCTCCTGGTCTGTCAGCTGGTTGAAGGGGTTTGGAGGTTCAGGCTCTGGTGGGACTTCGGGTGGACTGACAGGTGACTGATGGACAAGCAGAAACACAAAATGACAGCTATTAACTCTGAAGATTTAATGGAAGACCTGTAAATAAGTAAGATGTTGGCACTCAGACAGTGAGACAGCAATTTACTGGAGGGCTATCTTCTGTTATAACACTGGCGAGGACTTGAGACTGCGGTCCCGCTGTTTTCATGTCCTGACGATTCTGCTGTCGAATCTGAGGACAGAAAAGTGTCTTTGTTAACTATTTTGGTTTCATGTGAGTATGCAGAAGGCAACACAGAAACTGTGGGAACACAAAAGGCATTACCTTGTTTCGTGTCTCGATCACCTCCTGAGGATTGGTGAAAAGAGGCACAAACTGGTTTGGGTTCTCTATCTTGATGGCTGTGCTGCCAGCTTGTGTCACCTCTTCTGTCTTCAACCACTATGGAAAAAAAACCAAAACAATATCTCACAAATCATTTTAAAAAAAAACCCAGCACAGCTGATTACCGAGAGTGAGGACTAATTCGGTATTCACACGTATTTTCAAAAGTATTTATTTTTTCAAAATATTTAAACCCAATCTATGACACAGAGTGTATTTTGCCACTAGAGGGCAAGCTCTGCACTGTAACAGTCATAAATGAGTTGGTGGGTTTCCCCCTGCAATGCAGAGAGTGAGCATGGCGGGAGGTGCTGAGGAGGAAAGAAAGCACAGATGCACAGCCAAGCTCCTCCCTCTGATGTTATGCAGCCATTCTCATATTGTTTTTATCTTTAAAGCACTCATCATTGCAGCTCTGCTTCATCTTTCCTCTTAAGTATCTGCAAAAAGCAACAAAAGCATCGCCTCCATACGAATCACAGGAAAAGCTGATGAATTTGGAAGCAGAAATACCCTTGTATAATATGATGTACACTGCTCAAAAAAAATAAAGGGAACACTTAAACAACACAATATAACTCCAAGTAAATCAAACTTCTGTGAAATCAAACTGTCCACTTAGGAAGCAACACTGATTGACAATCAATTTCACATGCTGTTGTACAAATGGAATAGACAACAGGTGGAAATTATTGGCAATTACCAAGACACACTCAATAAAGGAGTGGTTCTGCAGGTGGGGACCACAGACCACTTCTCAGTACCTATGCTTTCTGGCTGATGTTTTGGTCCCTTTTGAATGTTGGTGGTGCTTTCACACTCGTGGTAGCATGAGACGGACTCTACAACTCACACAAGTGGCTCAGGTAGTGCAGCTCATCCAGGATGGCACATCAATGCGAGCTGTGGCAAGAAGGTTTGCTGTGTCTGTCAGCGTAGTGTCCAGAGGCTGGAGGAGCTACCAGGAGACAGGGCAGTACACCAGGAGACGTGGAGGAGGCCGTAGGAGGGCAACAACCAAGAAGCAGGACCGCTACCTCCGCCTTTGTGCAAGGAGGAACAGGAGGAGCACTGCCAGAGCCCTGCAAAATGACCTCCAGCAGACCACAAATGTGAATGTGTCTGCACAAACGGTTAGAAACCGACTCCATGAGGATGGTATGAGGGCCTGACGTCCACAGATGGGGGTTGTGCTCACAGTCCAACACCGTGCAGGATGCTTGGCATTTGCCAGAGAACACCAGGATTGGCAAATTCGCCACTGGGACCCTGTGCTCTTCACAGATGAAAGCAGGTTCACACTGAGCACATGTGACAGTCCGCCACCTCACCAGGAGCATGCCCAGGCATTGTAGGGACGTCATACAGGCACATGGAGGCCACACACAATACTGAGCCTCATTTTGACTTGTTTTAAGGACATTACATCAAAGTTGGATCAGCCTGTAGTGTGTTTTTCCACTTTAATTTTGTGTGTGAATCCAAATCCAGGCCTCCATTGGTTAATAAATTTGATTTCCATTGATGATTTTTGTGTGATTTTGTTGTCAGCACATTCAACTTTGTACAGAACAAAGTATTCAATGAGAATATTTCATTCATTCAGATCTAGGATGTGTTATTTGAGTGTTCCCTTTATTTTTTTGAGCAGTGTATATCAGAAAAGATGTGTTCCTGTGTCCACCTCAGCTCTGGATCATCTTCTTCCATGCCCTGCCCTCTAACAGACTTTCCTGTTGCTTAAAGGGAATCAATAAGCATTATGGGACTGCTGTGTGTAGCTGCTGGCCTCTGATTGGATAAGTAAAAAGATCTTTCTCACTATGCTGAGGTGAAGACTCGAGGGGGTTAACCAACAGAGATGCTTCTTAGAGGGCAATGTAGATACTCACAGAACTAAAGTTATATCCAGTAACTACTATTACTCATCGCTCTACATTCAGGGCTCCATAATTATTTTCTATCCCTCCACGATCGAACAGACACAAAAATCAACACGAGTATTCAGCACAAGCTAAGAAACATTTCACAGTATTTCGATTGCAGTGGCCACCAGCTATAGAACATGTTGTATTTTACAGTTAGTAGAGAACATGAATGTTTTATATATAGCACATTTCATTATATGTGAACACAATGTGCTTAAAGCCAAGATAAAAACATAAAAACAAGGCCTTAAGGCAGAGAAATGAGCAAAAAATGAAAACCAAAATCAGCTGTTAAGTGTGAGCCTGCGAGAACAAAAAAGGTTTTGAATCTGTTTTTGAATGTTTGCACAGATGTAACTGACCTCAGGTCAACAGTAACTGAAAGCATCCTCAGCATACTTGGATCTAATCCTAGGAGCATTTAAAAGATCTGCACCTGATGACCTGAGAGGTCTGACTGGCTTGTAAACAGCAAGCAAGTCAGAGATGTACTAGTGGACAAAACCACTGAGAGCTTTGTGAACTAATAAAAGGATTTTAAATGTAATTCTACATTGCACTGGGAGCCAATGAAGTGATCTCAGTTCTGGGGTACATTTTCTGTCTCTTACTTTTTGCACCAGCAACAAATGTTTCTGTCTTGTCTCGGTTCAGCTTTAAAAAGCTTTGAGAAATCCAGCAATTAATGTCATCACTGCAGCTCATTATTTTGTGAACAGAGGTTAGATCATCAGAGGAAAATGATAAGTACAATTGTGTGTCTGCATAAGAATGGTAGGATATGTTATGATCCTTTATGATAGTACCAAGCGGGGGCATGTAAAGGTTAAAGGGTCATGGAACAAGCACAGACCCTTGAGGAATACCCAACTGCATTTTTATTTCTGCAGATCTAAAGCTGGTAACTGAAACATAAAACCTTCTACCCTTTAGATATGATCAGAGCCTATCAAGAACCTGACCTGCTAAACCAACTGAGTCATGAACCCTTTGAATTAAAATGTCATGATCAACAGTATCAAAGGCAGCATTGAGATCAAGTAGAACTAAAACTGAAAATCTTCAGGCCATTGATGTCACTTCTGTGCTGATTGGATCTGAACACAGACTGGTATTCTGTAAACATTTTTTTCAAATATTTTTCTGAGGAATGAGAGATTAGGAATAGATCTATAATTATTAATTGCCAGTTATTTTAGTAACTTATAATGAGCCTCACAGTGGTGCGCTGGTGTCCCGGACTGGCTTGCTCCTGGCTGACTTTCTGGTAGGTGTTGGGGGTGTTGAGCCATCGGGTCCTCTCCTGCTGTTGGCGCTGGGCGAAAGGATGCTGCCTCAGTGCCGGGTGGACTCCGTCGTCATCAAACTGGTGGAAGGCCGTGACGGTCGCTGGTACCTCCACCTCCCTCCGTGTTCGCGATCGTTCTAGAAGGACAGGGAAGCGGTAGGCGTAGCCAGTGCGGTAGCCCTGAAGAACAGCATAAGGAAGAAGTCCAAAGGTGCATGAGGGTCTTAATACTAATGGGAATATCACATTTTAGTCTCTCAGCAAAGTGGCAAATGCACTATACAAGCCAGACAATATAATATACAGTAACATGCAGGCAGAATTTACATCTACAGCAAATGCTAATGTTCAATAAAAATATATTCTGTGCTTTTTGTAACAAGATCAGTTTGTAATAAAACATGTGAGGAGGGGTAAAAGAAGCTGCAGCCACACCAAGCTGATTATGAAACACAGACTTTTGTTCAGTGTAATTCCTATTTACCAGGTTGTCCAGAGTTCTCATGAGGGCTTCAAACTCGTGCTCCCCAACGCGGCTCTTATGCAGAGGTCCGAAGGTGGAGCCAGCCCAGCCGACAGTGCCAGCTGGAGTGGGTTTGTGGATGGTACGGTCCAGCATAATAAGGTTTTGTTCTCCACCAGCACAACACAATGCTGACACCTGACGGTAAAAAAAAAAACAGGCACACAGATTTGGTTTCACCGCAGTGTCCCTGCAGCTCTTCATATCATAGAAAAGAGCAACAATTTGTGTTTCTAACAAAGTTCTGCTCCACACATGTACACATACACTATATTGCCAAAAGTATTCGCCTTCACGTATATGAACTTGAATAACATCCCATTCTTAATCCATATCTTTTAATATGATATCGGCCCACCCTTGGCAGCTATAACTGCTTCAACTCTTCTGGGAAGGCTTTCCACAAGGTTTAGGAGTGTTTATGAGAATTTTTGACCATTCTTCCAGAAGCGCATTTATGAGGTCAAACACTGATGTTGGACAAGAAGGCCTGGCTCACAGTCTCCACTCTAACAAAAGGTGTTCTGTCAGGTTGAGGTCAGGACTCTGTGCAGGCCAGTCAAGTTCTTCCACATCAAACTCGCTCATCCATGGCTTTATGGACTAGCTTTGTGCACTGGTGTGCCGTCATGTTGGAACAGGAAGGGGCCATCCCCAAACAGTTCCCACAAAGTTGGGAGCATGAAATTGTCCAAAATATCTTGGTATGCTGAAGCATTAAGAGTTCCTTTCACTGGAACTAAGGAGCTGAGCCCAACTGCTGAAAACAACCCTACACCATAATCCCCCCTCCACCAAAATTTAGACTTGGCACAATGCAGTCTCTTGGCAACTGCCAAACCCAGACTCATTCATCAGATCGCCAGATGGGGAAGAGTGATTCATCACTCCAGAGAACACATCTCCACCGCTCTAGAGTTCAGGGGCAGCATGCTTTACACCACTGAATCCAATGCTTTGCATTGCACTTGGTAATGTAATGCTAAGAATCAGCTGCTCAGCCGTGGAAACCTATTCCCTGAAGCTCTCTACGCACTGTTCTTGAGCTAAACTGAAGCAAACATGAAGTTTGGAGGTCTGCAGTGATTACCTCTGCAGAAAGATGGCGACCACTGTGCACTATGCCTCTCAGCATCCGCTGACACCATGCTGTCATTTTATGTAGCCTACCACTTCGTGGCTTCTGAGAGAGACCCATTCTTTCACAAATGTTTGTAGAAGCAGTCTGCATGCCTAGGTGCTTGATTTTATACACCTGTGACCATGGAAGTGACTGGAACACCTGAATTCAGTGGATGAGTGAGTGAACACTTCTGGCAATATAGTCTACATCGAATCAATCTCTCTGGTTAAAAAATGAAACAAAATTAAAGTTCCATAAACTGTAGTTCCTGCAGTGACCACTTAAGGAATACTCTGTCGAAGTGCTGCAGTCTGAAACCCATAATTTATAATGACTTAAACCATGCAACTGTGCACTGTTGCTGTGCCGAGCAAAGCACAAGTGCATAAAAGCATGCACCTCAGGAGCCCTTGTGGACTCTTAGACGGCTGGCTATGGCAACTGCCTGCACAGCTAACAAAAACAGACATCCAGCAGGAAGGGAAGGCAAAACAGAGGTCAAAATCAAGACCAGGGGAAGAAAATTCTTCCTTATAATTACGTCTGCATCCAAGTACCAATATACAAGCAACACTGTGTGTAGCTTATTGTAGGCAAATGTAAACAACTTAGGTTTGCTTTGTGTTCCTCACAACAGCTCAACAGATCTATTAAGGTAAGGAGTACAGAAACCAGTGAGTGACGTCAGGGTGGCTACGCCCCACATTTTTATAAAGTCTTTGGTTTACATTTAATCAAGCACAGCCGCCTTTTACAACAGCTCTTTTTACCAAGCGAGGAAAAGCATGGTGATGACCTTATAGTCACATACAGTATCTGCTTCCCTTCAGGCCACTGCTGCTCCTGTAGGATTACTGCAGAGTCGCTTTGGCACGTGCCAACACACCTGTAGTGTTTCATACTGCAGTGCAGAGCTACTGGCTGAATTTCATCTGCATTACCTACACATGCTACACAGTACTTCATTTTCCCACTCACACAGAGCCACACTCTCAGTAGAAGCACTCTGTCTTCAGTGTGTCAGCTGCTTGTCAGTACAATGTGCTTGTGTGTGTTACCTGAATCTGGCAGGCAGCCTGGATGTGGTAGATGGTGTAGAAGGCCTCCTCCACCGACTCCCCGAGAGCCACAATGCCATGATTCCTCAGCACCAGAACCTGAAAGGTATCATAAAATACAAATATTACTACAGGAATAAAACCACCTCAGCTGGGAGAGCAGCTCCAGCTCCAGTAATTAATCCAGTGTACTGCCACATCACCTTAAGTCTTCTCTCCACTCATTCTGAAACCCATGTGGGAGGCACCGAGCCAACAGCTGCTGAACTGAACAAAGATATGTGGGTTTTACATTCAGTGTCGTCTCTCTTAGTCTGCTCACCTTACAGGTAGGTCCTAAGCTCTTCTGTAGCTCCACTCTGTCCTCCTCCTCCTCCATAAAGCCATTGTAGTCATAATAGGCCACATCCCCAACCAGCAGGGCCTCATGCGACAGTGGCAGGAGGCCACACTTCATAGCTGAAACCTAGAGACAGTGACAGTTAAAGGTCATGAAACAGACTCAAGTCACACTGTGCTTAAAAAAATCAATCAATGCACTGGTGTTCCCAGAGTTCAGAGTAAGATGACTAGAATTGCTGCATATACAGAGCACATATTGATTTAAAATGATAAATTTAAAGGATGTTTAGGGGATGAACAGAGTAAAATCCTGCTGTTTTATATCTCCACATGACTAGCAAAGGCACAAAGCTGTCTCCTTAAGCTGACTCACTGCTGCTGTAGCTGGTGTGTGGAGGTGAAACAGACAGCGAACATCTGGCCTGGCCGAATAGATGGCCGAGTGCAGGCTGAACTTTTCAGTGTCCACTCCTAGGCTGGTGCTCCCCTTCTCCACCACTTCACCCAGGATATTCACCTTTACCTGTAAAAGTACATAGCACCACCAAGATGTGTTTGTCACAAAGGTCACATTTAGCAGTAAGGCTTCCTATTAAAATCATTCTTTAACAGGAATAATAAAATATAACACAAATAGCCATAAATATCATAAATACAGCTCTAGGTGACTGAATGATGTGCACTACTTCAATAAGGCAAGGCTTAAATCGAGGCTGTGGAGGTATCAGTGCTTAGTGGAGGAGGAGGAAGAGTTGCGGCTTTAGCAGCAGATGAGTCATGACTGAGCCACAGCCTCATCTACAAGCTCAGGCTGCTGTGAAAGAGGGCTGCTTAGCTGACCTTTTCATCACAAGGCACAACTTTTCAGATGAGCTGACTAAGTAATCATAAATATCAATCAATTCCTGGCCAGCTCCTAAAGCACATTTCCCCCTGTAGGGACGTGATGCAAAAATGATTTGGATTTGTACAGATTTATATTTAACGGTAGGTTCAGATAATTTGCGTATTATATTATAAACAATACATGTTTATAATCTAAAGGTTGCATTTAAAAAAATGTGGGACTTTGTCAGATTTTGGATGACAAATGCTGACTGGATTTAGCTGACAGACCAGAACAAGAGGAAAGAGCAGACAAGATAAGACATGAAAAGAGCTGATGGGGAAGTGAAGGAGACATCATCAGATAAGACACAGAGTTTGTCACAGTACAAATCTGTCCAACGCCCTGTCACACAGTAGAAGCAGAAGCTCCAAGAGCAGCTGTTTGTTCACCAAACTATCAATAAAATGGAACACATTGGCTTCACATACAATCTAAACTGTGCCTGTTTTTTTTGGGGGGGGGTTAACATGAAGACTGTTCTGAAAATAAACATAATAATGAAGTTTTATTCAGTTTGATTTCTGATTGTTGTAAAGGCAGCCTACATGAATCTAATATCTCCCATCTCCCAGATTTCCAGGATGACCATATTTTTATTACCATAGTATTTTTTGGTGTTTTAACATTATGAGATTTGATGATGAACATCATTACATTTTCCCCGTCCTCTTATTAGGGAGGAAAAATCTCTCCGAGGAGCATTTACTGAAAATCTACAGCCATTAACAGTGACTTGGATATGTGTTTATTCATTAAAAAATATTTTAGCCGGTTTTCCACACAAAACTATTTGATGATTGAATTGAATGACTGAGCAAGTGTTACATGCATCATTCATTATTAGTGTAATTTTAAAGAGTAAATGATTAAGAAAATCAGTTGGAAAACCACTGCAGCAATGATTAATTATATAATAAATGAATTAAAATCAGAAGTTGCATTGGATCAATAACAATGGGGCAAAATCACGTGTTGCTGCTGACTCACCAGACTGGATCCAGTCACCTCACTGTAAGCCAGACCATCTGGAAGCACAAGGAAGTGTTCCTGTTCTTTACTCACACGCAGCTGTCAAGAGAGGGAGAGCAATAAAACATTACGCTATTGTGTCTTATACATTAACTGCATATAAAAGATGGCCATACCCTGCTTTCTCTCTAATGGCCACCAAGAGGAGACTCCTCTAGTTGCAAAAAAAAACCAACCCTTGTTCTTTGACCTCAGTACTTCTATGATTGTGATCTGAATCACCACTTTCAAGTCTTTTTGAATACAATTTTGTTGTAATTAACTTTATTTTATAATT
The DNA here is from genome assembly GCA_024447675.2 of Pterophyllum scalare. Lineage (NCBI taxonomy): Eukaryota > Metazoa > Chordata > Actinopteri > Cichliformes > Cichlidae > Pterophyllum > Pterophyllum scalare. Next base: position 163,837 of record JAMQGT020000496.1, on the reverse strand, counting down.
TATGGTCCCCATTAGAGTCCAGAAGAACTAGTCCAGAAAAAAATGGCAAAAGTGCTCAGCTTTAGGCTTCACAACAAGAAAAGGGACATATGCTTTTAAATCCTTCCTTTTTATATGTAAATCATTCACTTGTGGTCTATATAAAGTAGAATTTTAATGCTTTGGTCTGAATTCCTCATTATTGTAGCCCCAAAGACCGCTCAGTTGCCCCTTTTCTGAGGCGCATCTTAGAGCAACTTGTTTTGGTGCAGTCTCTTTAAATGTGAATGAGACATTTCACAACCCACCCCCCTCCAGGTCACAGAGCATTTCACTCCACCCTGTTCAGCCATTTTTGTAGTTTGATAGCAGCAATACAACTGTCTACCAGCAGAGAATCAGGCACTTCAAAGAGGCTCTGATGCCGGGGGGCAATGTAAGGAATCCTGTGGGTTAATACACCCAACAACCAAACATTTTTACTTGTCTACTTGCAACTTCGGCATAACTGAACTTGGACTACAAAATTGCTGTGAGAAAAAAATGGCAGATTCACAAAATAGGTAAGCCGGAAGTCCATGTCCTTGTTTAACAGATCCACAGCAAATACTGTTTAGTAACAGACAAGAAAACATAACAGGGAATAGAGAAAACTGAACAGACTGAAAAAACTGACCCAAAAAGAATATAAAGATATCTACGTGGCACTGGGAGAGAATAAATTTAAATTTTATGCACTCCTAGACATTCAAAGTACAAAAAAAAATGTATTTAAGGGCTAAAAAAGTGGATTTTGCACGATATGCCCCCCTCCAAGGAGTAGCTAACCATCCTTTGAATACAGTGTATGTTTTATTGGCACACCAAAAATGAAGAAACTGCAGCACGGAAATGCAGATTTATATCATCTCCATCACACATAGCAGGTAAATTCCACTTCCCTCTGTGTCCATCCTGCAAGTTCATATGTCCTGTTTCCTTCATCCTTCACTTGCACTTAATCACACAGATAATATCTTCTAGAGATAATTGCTTTTCCTCTATTCATATCTGAAACTAGCCTACAGTGCATTAATGCAGCTGTCAAATCAATCAGTGACTTATGAGAAGTATATCTGCAACTTCATCAGCTAATCAGCCTGTTGAGCTGACCAGAAGGCTGTGTACAAGCATATGCTTCTATTAATGCTTCTAAAAGATATAAAGAAGATAAAGTGAAGAATGTAATGTGAGAAGGCAGCAGGACTAACTGTAAGACAGGTGCGGCTGATCTGGGCCCAGCCAAAGAGGTCGAACAGGCGATGGGTGCTGGCCAGCTTGCAACGCATCAACCTCTCCCCTTTCACCATGCTGCCAGGCTCCCAGCCATGCAGGTCATTGATGGGTGTCACCATCATCATGTCTGTGCAAGAGCGAGGAAGACAGGAAAGCAGACAGAGACAGACGGAGTGCAGTGAAGCTAATTGTCAGCACACAGAAATTGTAAGCATTTCAACAAAACATCATCACAATGTTGATTGATAAATTCTTGTTTAGACCTTTTCTTTAAAGTCAACCTATAATACTTTTGCAGATTTTCTGTCATATACCCAACCGCAATCATGTTGCACAGCTGAAAACCACTGTATTAATAAGTGAGCAGAAAATGGAGCATGGCACTGAAGCATCAGCAGTTTGTTTACAGGCTCAAAATGGCCAGAAAGAACCAACTTTCTTTAGAGACCCATCAGTCTATTGCTGTGCTAAGAAAGGAAGGCCATCCAATGTGAGAAACTGCAAAGAGACTTAAAATCTCTTTCTGTGCTGTTAACTACTCCCTTAGTCCAAGTTTGAGGTCTTTGGATCAAGCAGAAGAACATTTGTGAAACACAGAACAAATGAAAAGATGCAAGAACAGTGCTTAATACCATCAGTCGAGCATGGTGGAAGCCACGTAATGATCTGGGGGTTTGGAGGTGGTAAAACAGGAGATTTGTTTGAGTGGAAGGAACCACCTTCCGAGATTTGGCAACACCATGCTGTACCCTGCACTTGACTGGGGCCAGTTTCATCCGACAACAGGATGATGACCAAAAACACACCTCCAAAATGTGTCAGCAATATTTAAAGAATAAGCAGACAGCCAGAAGTGTGATTGTAATGGAGTGACCAGCACAGTCTCTGACTCTGAACCCTATTAAGCTGTTGAGAGAGCTTGATCGTGTGGTACATCAAGCCAATCCATCTTGTGGGAGATGCTCCCGGAAGCATGGGCTGGAATCGCATCAGATTAGCTTGAAAAATTGACAGCTAGAATGGCTGAGGTCTTCCAGGCTGTGACTGCTGCAAAAGTTTTGTTTGTTTTTGATGAAGACAAAGTTTTAAGAACATTTTATTTCCATTAAAATTATTTCTATCTCTGACACTGTCAGCACATGCTATTTGCTATATTTCCTATTCAGACAAATTTCATGCGTGTTTCCATGGAAAACGAGAGGATTTTCAAGTGAGCCCAAACTTTTGAGCGGTAGTGCGTATTCTGTTACAATTGTGGATGCTCATATTAACCACGGGCAAAGTTTCAAATAATGAGGTCAGTGTATGTACAAGTAATCCCTGTGAGCTGAAAGCTCAGGCTTCAGGCTGCTTTTTCTGCTCTTGGATCTGTAAGAAGTCATAGAGAGGGGACATAGACAGGGGATATCCCATACGGTCATCTCAGGCGCAGAAGGCTGAGCCCTAATAATATTCCTTGTACACAATTTCATTATTTGTCTTTCTTACAATACCCATCATTGTTTTCTTCAGTAATACATTTGCTGGCAGATACTACTGCGGTGCTCATATCTGTGGTATTGATGCCATTTTGATTAAATATCCAACAGTACACTGAGCTAATAGTTAATCAAAGTAGCTCAGAATGGAAAATAATTATCATCTAAATGTGAACAGGCAGTAACAGTAACCTTCCACCTTTATGTCCGGCAAATTTCTTTCTGAAAAGTGTCCAGTAAAAAGAAGCCGCTTCAGCCACATCAAAATGTCAGCAATAAATCCTTCAAAGTTTCAGAAGTTGTGAGGTGGGACCTTCTTGGATTGGCCTTCTTTTTCCAGCAAGTCCCACAAAAATCTGCAATTCAGATGCAAAGTCAATACTTTGAACTCTTTGTCATGCTCCTTAACTCTTTCCCCCTTGTACGTCTACTAGGGCCAACCAATCCTTGTTTCTCTTTTCTGTGGTTTCTGTCATATTTCAGAGCTGCTTCCAGAACAAAAAGACTGGGTGTGCATCAGACGTGTGTGAGGGTGATCAATTTACTAAGGTCACCCTTGGAAAAATCTGGAACCTGTTCTAATGGTCATCAAGCCAGTCTTCACTGATATATACTGAGGTGTCAGCACTCATCATTAAGGGTACAGAGGGCGTCTTTATGGGGAAAGAGTTACACCACCCGCATATATTTTTTCTACCGTCGCATTATCCTGCTGAAAAAGGCAGTCATCATCAGGAATGCAGCTGCCTTGAAGTGGTGTTTGTCAGTGTTTAGGTCAGATGTAAATGGCAAAGTAACAGCCACATGAATGACAAGGCTTTACCAGCTAAACATTGCCCAGAACATCACACTGCCTCCACCTGCTTCACACAGCGCATCCTGCTTGCACCTCTCCCCCAGATCAGTGATCACATGATATGAAAGAAACGTGATTCAGCAGGCCAGGTCACCTTCTTCCATTGCTCCATGGTTAATTTCAGGTGCTTTTAAGTCTGGACATGGGTAGGTATGAGCATTCTGAGGTCTGTGTTTCCTCATACAAACAGGGTGCTTTGCTGACGCCTTTCAGTCCTAACTACCATTAAGGTTTTCACTCTCCACACGCATCAGTGAAGCTTTGGCCACCCCCTGGAGTCTATAATCATTCAGAGACTGTCCTTCCTCAGGCTACTTTTGTAGGTACTAATCACTGTTTACCTTACAAGAGCAGTCTAATACATTATATCCCATCACTCAAGTGTCACTGTAACACAGCAATCCATAACATTCACCCAGAAGTGGCTTTAATGTTGTGTACGTGAGGCTAGCAAAGTAACAATGGAATTCTGGCATTTAGATTCAGTGTCTTTGGACTGCAAATTACTCCCACAGTGGGAGACATGGGACATGCAGCATCTTGGGACACTGCATGTCCCAAGACATGCAGTTAGTGGGGTTAGGTTAATCTGGTGACTCTAAATTGGCCATAGGTGTGAATGTGAGTGTGAATGGTTGTCTGTCTCTTTGTGTTAGCCCTGAGACAAGACTGGTAACCCGTCCAGGCTGTACCTTGCCTCTTGCAGTTGGGATAGGCTCCAGCCCTCCCACAACCCTGAACTAGATAAGCAGCAGAAAATGTATGTATGGATGGATGGATGGACGAACATTCAATATATATTCTGGAACACATACTTGAGGGGGAGACGGGCAGGGAAGCCGGAGAGCCATGTGAGGCCATGAAATCAGCCAGCTGCCTCAGTGCCCATAGGTTGGATGAGCTGCCACCCTTCTTCATCTGTTCCTGGATCAGCACATCCAGCTCCTCTCTGAATGACTGCACAAACACAGATCAGAAATGATTATATTTAGAATAGCTTAAAATTCTAACTGCAACAAATTCACAGGGACCTTAAGCACATACACTGAATTAACAAACACTTCTCCATTACATGGGTCAGGGTGGGTGAAAATATTTAATAAGTCACCCTTATCCCATCCCTTCTTTCACTTCATAGTCACCATCATTACATGAAATTTCATCAGCATCATGCAGCTGCAGTGCTGCCCTCCCATATGCAGGAGCACACACAATCATTCACTCAGCATGGAGGTCCAGCACTGACTGTAACCCGAGCTGTCAAATGGCATTTGAGAACAGATTTATTCTACTGTGAGGAGATAATTGCACCCAGAGAGGACAGAGAGAAAAAGAACAAGGGAAAAGAAAAACAATAGATCAGAGATGAGCAGCTGTCTCACTGGACTCTGAAGGAGGCTTGAGATGCGTTTCTTATGCTGTGGTCCAATGCTGGGGGTGGAGTGCTGGGGAGACGGGAGGCCCTCGGGGACTCCATCACTGGGACTGCGTTGCACCGGGGTGCCCTTTGGGGTGGGAGACTTGCTCATCTTTTACTGTTTTGCAGTGGGTGTCTTACAACCAGGCGTGGCTCTATAAAGAAAAAAAAATACAGTAAACAAATAACATTACAAAGGTTCTATGCAGCGCACTTTTTAAGCACGTACCAGCCGTAGTATTGCTGCAGACCTGAGTAACATGGAAATTATCATTCCGGAGTGGCAGTCTGTGGTACCTGCAGAGCGCATCTGTTGTCAGATGGGGCAGTGTCAAAAATATGTGCATACAAACATGCTGTAGGCTCTTGTTTGTGCTGTTGGTCCGTCAGCCAGCCACAGAGAAGAGTAAGTTTGTAACATACCAAGAACTGAAGTGAAACCAAGTGTCTGTGCTTCTCATATTGTCTTTTTTATTTATTTATTTAGTTTTATCACACTTCTCATCATTTCTGCTGAACTCTGCCTCCCTGATTTGGCCCACCTGTCAACCAGTCAGCGTTCAACTGACGCACGGCATTCACGTCGAGCAACATGCAGTTAGGACTTTGCGTAGGAGCATGTAGTAGCAGCATGTTTGCATTGGCTGAAAAACCCTCAGAATACCTCCACAAACGGGCACAAGTGAAGTACCATAAATTAAACATAAATATTTGCATAAAAAGTTCTCATACTTTGGTAAAAGCTATCACCAGTGTTTCCCTTTGAGTGACTGCTGCCTGCTCCACACTGCGTGTAGAGAGGAGCACACATTCACGCACACACGTTTGTTTAGCCATCATTGTGATGATACTTATTGACACTGATGCACTGCCAGCCAAATATCATAACCCTAAATTTAACCATCACAAGTTAGAGTGAAACCATTACCCCAAATCCTGTTTTCAAAAGAGTAACTTCCACAGACTCTGTTTAATCATTTCCTGTTTTATTGTGAAACCTGATTTGTGTTACTAGTTCTGTTTGATTCCTTTGCTCGGTTTTCTCGCCATTTTTCAGCCACACCTCTTTCCCATCAGCTTATTACACACCCAGCATATACACAATCATGCTTCTCTTTATCCCTGACAGAGAACCTCAGGATTTCATCAAGCTTTCCCACATGTTGGAATTTTGGACTGTTTTTTGGATTCTGCCTCTTGTCTGCACTTTTCTCAATTGTCATCTACCTGTCTGACCCAAGCTTTGCTTATTAATACCTGATATAATCAAAATGCGGCATGACTCCGCATATTAGTAGCAGCCCAACCAATGTAGGATTTTTAAGACCAATACCGATATCTACTCATAAAAATATTGGTCAATATTTTTTGCTTTCCGACACATGAAACATAATTTTAATTTATGGCGTTATATATTTTAGTACCAATATATCATGATCTACTTATTAGATCATCATCTGATGTTAGGGCTAAAATCGATGTTAGGATTACCTCCCCTGTAAATGATCCCACTCCCCCTAAATGTTTGAGAACATCCTGGTGTAAAATCACATCAAAAGGTAACACAACAGTTCATACAAAAAAAAAAAAAGCTTTAAATTAGTGGGGTTCTTTTCCACTTTAGTGTAATTAAATCTGAGAGTATTTCTCAGCTGCAGTCCGGGACAGACAACTGAGCATCAGAGACTTTCCAACCAGGCGTGGCTGGATAGGTATGCTTGCAGAAGTCCTTATGTTTCGCCAATCATTCAGACATTAAACTAAGGTTACATAAAGCCAGGACTTATTCAGAGTTTGGACCCTTAAGCTCAAGTTAAGATGGGAAGTATGAAAACTTGACAACATAACATCCTGAATTTAGCTTCCTTCCTCCTTCCTCATGCTGTAAGGTCCTTCCTTACAGCATGAATGTTGCTCTGTTGTGGAGCTTTTTTTTTTTTTTTTTAATTTCAATCCATCACTTCCTGTTCACACTCAGCCCAGAAGAATGCACACTGCAGTGAGGATGGAGCAGATGTGATTTTAAAAAGTAAAGAAGGCAAATTTTTTAAACATTCAAATACATCACAAGAAGTCTGTGAAATTATGTTTCATAACCTATTCCAATTATTCTATCCACATTGTTCTAAAGCAGCAGCCATAATCCTTCTCAGCTTAAAAAGACACCCTGTCACAGCTTATCCAAAGAAATGTAAGTAAAATATGCAAATGAGAGACAAACCTTCCAAAGCTTATGCACATCAGAGCTCTGCTCACACCAGCCCAGAGAGAAACTCTGAAGAGATCAAGCAGACATGATCAAATATTAAAGTACAATTGTCTCTTCATTCAACACGCTCACTTAAGTACAATTCAATTCAGCTCTAAATACCTCTGTATCTTCCAGTGTCCTGCTTCCAAGTAGATAAACGACCAGCAAGCTGGCCTGTGCATTAAGCCTTGGTGTCCTTGTATGTTCAGATGGCAGCATTAAGAGGAAAAACCTGCCCTCACATTAAGGATGCTGTATTCCTCGGGGCCCTGGCAAGAGCTATAGAAAATGCAGCATTAGCAGTAAGAGCTCACATGCAGAACCACTAAGAGGAAGTTAGCATGTGATACGGCTCGGTAATTGGAAAAAGAGTAAAGAGTTACTGTAAGGATCTTCAGGAGAGAGCTGACCACTCCCTCGCTGAAACACACTCACTCACTCCAACACACTCTGCTGTAAGGAGCAGATAAGGTCCCATGCACACACCACACCCTCCCTCCAATGCTACCACTCACTAACTGACTTCATTACTTACTTACTTGATTAGGTGCACTACTGCAACGCCGCTATTTGCGTAACCTTAGCTGAGATGCACTCCAGGCCTCCAAAGGTACGAGAGAAAAGTGGCAGCAGATCCATGTGCATTACTGACTCTCACTGCAGCAGATGACTAAACCTTTAATGGAGTTTCTGAATAAACTGTGCACTTATCCCAGCATCAGCTGTGCAAAAACATCAGCTAGTCCCTAAAGAATTAACCCCCCCCCCCGCACACGAGCATTATAATATATGCAAACTGCACGACTATCTTGAATCTACAGTGATTCCTATTCAGATAGATGGGCTGGCTGTAATGCGTGTGCCCCTGTGTTTCACTAACACTTTAACATGTACCATTTAGATGCATTCGGATGGGTGTCGCTTATTTTAAGCAGCAGCTCTCTATTTTTCTAACAGAGGATGGTGCTTCTCTCTCTCAGGGGGCAGAGGGGGCCCAGCTGCTGACAGGCACCAGACAGAAAGCTGCTCTCTCCAGGGAGGATACTAATGACTAAGAGGGAGACATGGACTTCTGGTTGCTGGCCTGCTATCACTGCCTCCTCATCCTATCATTAGTCTCCCTGTGATGGCTGACCATGCTGCATCATCACCTCCCTTTTGTTTCATAAAAGCTATGGAAGACTTCATCCTCTCCTCAATCTACAGCTGAATTATTACTGTCTAACCAACATTCAAAAAATAGATCCTCATTTCACTTTTTAAAGGATTTTTATTCAATGTTCATCCTTAAAATCAAATCCCAGAAATTAAACGACACATTCTTCTCTATTTTAAAGACACGGAGGCTTGTTATATTCACATTTGAGGGTTAGATTTCAAGCAGCCAAAGTAAACGTGCAGCGGTTTTAAGTCGTTGTGTCTGAGCATTCACAGCAAGGAGCGTGGAAGCAGACAGCACTGAATCAATTAGCACTGCTGGATCCATTTTCTTTGGCTCCCCTCACATTTGGTCCATTTAATAATACCTTTTCAGTAAATCCAAACCAAAATGCTTATGAATCATAACAGATGTTCTCTGAGTTTTTACATCACACACTGTCTTCGACTTTCATAGCTGCTGTTAACTCCTCTTTTATAATCGGCTGTAAACTTGTTTATATGTCACAGTTAGTTTGTGTAAGAGTGGATGGCAAAGTCCTCACTAATAATTAACAGTCTACAATTACAAAAAAGAACAACACTGCAGGTAAGACCACACCAAACTATGTTATTATGGTGTATTTATATTACTAAAGTGGATCCATTAATTTTAAACATTTGACAGATGAGTGTCTTGCAGAAATGCAGTATGCGTCAAATTTAAAGTGCATCAATGCAAGATTGATGTAGTGGTACAGATAAGTTTTGCAGACTCTCTACAGGAGGACAGTTATGCCTCCGCAGCCTCTAATGGGAAATTTGGCTCTACCCTGACAAACTTAACAATATCAACACAGAAAGCACTTTAGCACAAATGAAACCAGCAGCTTAAGACAGACACAAGTAATGGAGTGAGCTCTTTCTCGTTAACTACAGTTATTACTGAATATTCCTTGTGCAGAATGATAATGCAAGAAAGGCCAGCACATGTGCAAATAATCCGTTCAGATTGCTCTAAACAGTCTAGTTTTTTTTTTTTCTTCAAATTTTGACTCTGTGTGATGTCATAAAGAGCAGGTATCCCAATTTTGGTCATCTGAGGCAAACAGCTCTGGCTGTGAGCACAAGAGCCTCACCCACTTGTCGTTTAAACCTTCTGTTTACGAGCAACAGCCAATCAGAAGAAAGTTATCCTAAAGGGGGGAGAAAGGGGAGTAAAATGAGTTACAGGCCTGCTATAAGATAAATAATGATCATTTTGAACTGCGTCTTGCAAAGCGACTCTGATCAAGTCTAAGAATAAAAATATGAAGCTGGACACAAGCATGACAGGTTCTCTTTAAGTTGCTTTAGTTTAAATCAAACAACAAAATTCCCTTGTGCCCAGCATCAGCCAAAATTGGCTCCAACCCCCAATATTGATGATTATTTTTTTCTTAATTTTGGTAATTATTAAGTTTTAAAAAACAACAACCACCACCACCACCATTACCAGAATACCCACATAAACAGATGCTGACAACAAATTATTGAATTAAACAGAAAAAAGAAAAATTACTGACTTATTACACCTACCGTTTTTTTTACAAAGCATATTCTAAATAGCTATCCTTCTAAATCTGGATTTCAAAAACATATAAATTAAAAAACAAACTCTAGTGTTTTATAAACAATCACAATCATACTTCAGCTTTATATTTGTTTACCACCATGTTTTTTTTTTAACATTTTATAAATATACACACAATTGTACATCCTCATCACAACTATTTCACAGTTATTTTCTTAGACCTGACCCTGCTTTAAGAAAAATACCTTTGCCTTTGAGTTCAAACAACCTCCAAATATAGTTTGGAGACAGATTATTTTGTGCTTTGTAAATTATCAGCACAGCTTTGAGATGAACTAAATTGTAAGATTTTAAGGTAGATTGGTTCAATAACCATAAAAGGATCAGATGGATGGAAAACAAGATATCCAATAAATGCAATGATTTGTCTCAGACAAGGCCACCCTCAATGTGTAATCACTGTTTCTACAGCTATATCGTTTTTCTAGTATCACTACTCCGACCACTGTGTCTGAGCTCTACCCCACAGTCACGGCCTGCCATTGTGCTGGGGGAGATTAAAAAAACCAACAACCCAAAAACAGATGTGTCACATGGGGGGGGGGGATCCGGTGTCCAAGTGCGTGCAGAACGCAGGAATGTAAATCTACAGCCCTCCATTTCCAGAATTAACGTACAAAACTGTTTTCTGAGCTCTTTAGCATCCTCCATTCTTCCACCCACTGCATGGCTGCCTAGCAACATCCGCACGCACTGCAGCATCAGCACCAGCAGCGCGGAGGATCCAGTAATGGCCTCCTGCAAAAGGCAGAGAGCAGCGACGATAGCACAACACTACACGAGTTCCCTCAGCGGGGGAAAACGAGCAAAGGCACATTTAGACCCAACCATTATAATTTACCCCGGCACGGTGCCAGCACTGTTACAGCGGGGGGAATCTACCGTAGGTAAAACAACGAATAAAAGCAGCCGCTGGCGGAATCAGTGAGCGGCGCTGCCATCACAGACTTGCAGTCTCACTCTGTTACTGGACAGCCCCACACGCACTGAGCCTCTGTCGGCAGAGAACTGTTTAAAAGGGTGAGAATGTGCGCGAAAGCTTCATGCAGTGTGGGCCTCTTTATTTGTATCCGTCTGCAGAAAGAGAGCGGGAGGCGCCGTATGTCCGACAACACGACAGCTTAAGCATGAAGTAGCACAGTCAGACATCAGTGAAATGCGCACACACTCCTCACGCACGCGTCAGGGAGGACCCCGTACTACGCCCAGTCTTTTCACCGCGGTTAACTAAAGGTAAATATCAGCAGTGTGGGCTACTCACCTCAGCGCATCCTCAGGAGCTTGTCTGCTGAGTGGGTGCGGCACACCCACAGCCCGTAGCCGTCCTCAGAATAAAGGAGTTAATTGCAACAAATCTGTGTGCACCGGCTCCTTTGTCAGACTGATTCAGGGCCTCGGCTGATACCAAGTCAACGGACCCTGGTGTTTTTTTCATCGCTCAGTGCGCCAGGACCAGCCCACTGCCACGCCTGTGCACAGTCTAGCACCCCAAACACTCCCAGTCAGTTCGCTACAGCGGGAATCCTGCCAGAGTGCTCGGTTATTATGCTTGTAAAGCCTTCTGACGCACAGTCCTGGTGGATTTTTTTTTAACGTTGTCTCCTTGTTTAGCTGTTCGGGCCCAGTTCAAGTGAAAAACATATTTCACATCAAGCAGGCGCCACCTTCTGTTTGAACAGGGAAGAGCCCGAGAAGCTGGAATATGCAGATTTGGGGTGTTTGGAAATGATTTTGTCAGATTAGAGTTGAACTAGACAGACACACGCTGGCGGGAAAGTAACAGTAGGCCATTTCTACTTCTACTTTACATCATACTGTAAGCAGTGTAAAGACACACAACGTATTTCCCCACATGGCCACATGCACTACAGCATAATCAAACAGTGTATGTGCATCCTGGCATTTGATCCCGTGAGCTTTAGGAGGCTCACCTTAAAGTACTTTATATATACTATATAGTGACATTTGGTGGAAAGTCAGCCTTTTAGAGAAAATCTCGGGATTTTTTTCTCTCAATGAAATCGGATTAACCGGAGGATCAGAGAAGTTTGTGGACACTGAACATTGACTGTATCAAAGTTTTGACAGTCAATGATACATAACTTGATGACTCACCCTTCATGAAGGACTTGAAATAATTGAGTAATAAGCAATAATTGCTAATAAAAAGTAGCAGTGATTATATAGCTGTCAATAATATGGAGAGATCCTGGCCTACAAGATTGTGCAAAAATCCTACTTCAGCTTTGTTTTGTTTCATTCTTTCACAAGGACAACCTCCAATGGTGTGGCAAACTTTTTTTTTTTAGAAACTTTCAGTAGCCTTGTTAACACTCATGCCTGCAGCTGAAGGTATATAAAAAATTCAAAAACAAGACTTTTTTTCCATTAAAGACTACAGCTAAGATTGATATTGCCAAATATGCCTCAGGGTTTAACAGATTTTTGATCAGTCCTTAAATTATTCCATAAACCAGGTGTGCTATGCTGTGTGAGTGTGTGTGAGAGATGTACATTTTGTTTGGAGGAGATTTGGCACTAACAGAAAAGTGTCAACAGCTAAAATTGAAAGTGCATGATGCTGGATGAGGCTGTGGATGCGTGGTTAGTTCAAATGTAACATCACTTTTCAGCTATGTGGGTTCATGGTTCTGGTTCAAAGTGCCCAGAAGAGGCAGTAGGTGGCAATTTTATCTTCTGTGGTCTACCTTAATCTGGAGGCGGCGTAGGAAGCTGCAGGTTGCAGGGAGAGGCTGTAGATGGTCCTTAGAACATTCAGTGGGATGTGGCTGAGTGAGGCTGTGGTCTGCAGTTCTGTGCGGGTGGACATTATGCCAACAGAGGAATGTTATAGGTTTTAAAGGTCTTTGTAAGAGACTGTTGGTTGAGGATCAAACCGTGTACTCCAGAGGTTAAAAAGGGAGGGGTGTGTGGTTTTCTTCAAAAAGCTGCAAGCTGCACATGAGGCAGCAGGTGGGTGTTATGAGCAGCTGGAGGCAGCACATTGCTACTGTAGGTTGGAGGCCGACGTAAATAATAGGTGGTGGGTGGCAGAGGCTGGTATTTCTGGTTGTGTCCTGCTGGTGCCTTGAGTCACTGTCGAGGTTGAGACTGATCATCTGTAACACTATAGTTCACTGTATCTTCAGTTTGGAGATCTGATTCTTTTTAAGATGTACAGACTGTGTTCAAGCATTAAATGCTTCTACTTGTGCACTTTTTCTGGGGGAGCTTTGCACATTATATATATATATATATGTGCAAAGCTCCCCCAGAAAAGTGCACAAGTAAAAGCATATATATATATATATATATATATATATATATATATATATATATATTTATTATATTAACTGATTAGATTAACTGAACACCAGAGTAAGATAATTGTCAAATTCATGTTCGCATCTTAACGTGAGCAAAAGTGGGGAACAAGATGAAGAAATGGAAACTTTTGCTCCTCTTTTTGGCTTTAAAAGACCAAAAAAACAAAACAACAAAAAAGCAGTGTGCACAGGGCTGCATAAACATTTCTGTAAGATTTAGATTCCTTCTTTCACTGCAGCATTTTCCAAATGTTGTAATATTGTAATAATCCTAAATGTAAATGGCATGACAAATTTAAAAAGAAAAGCAAACAACTACAGTCACTTTAATATTTCTCATGCATTGTCATATTTCAATTTGTATTTTAGAAATAACATTAACAGGTGACAGCAGTGTGATGAAAATTAAACCTTTTCCCACGACAAACTATATTAACAGAGTCAAATGTGTTGGCACTAGTCTTTCTTCACAGAAAATGCTCTTCAAAGTTAATGCATAACATGTCTTACAACCAAATTGTTGTAGATTAATGAACAGGCTTCTTTCAGGCCTACACACAAAACAATTCATTCCATAAGTGAAATTACAACAACAGAAGCTCCTTTTAACATTTCATTTAAGGGCTGCCATGGATACGCTCTAAAATTAAAATTGAAACATTTATATTCACTTCAACAAAATATAAATCAAAAGGTTAAATCAAATAAGACAAATGAGAGTCTGCATTCTTCACAACCCTTCTGTTCTTCAAAGCCACAGGCACCTAAAAAAATAAAAGGAATTACACTTGTCAACAACTTGGTTTCCTTACAGTCATCACAGTGTTTACTAATCTTGAAGCATATCTGCATATATACAATCTGCAGGCTACCGACAAGATTTCTGGTGTTTGCATTCAGGAGTATCACATCTTAGTGTGCTTGGGCTGTATGCAGATAAAGCAGTCAGTGTGTGCTTTTGATTAAACAAGCCTCCTCACTTCCTACACTCACACTTGTGATGGGAAATGCAAGGATAGTGTAGCCAATGCTGCCAAACAAGATCAGTCTTGGACAGTTATTTATAAAGGTGCAACAGAGCTGGATCACCTCTCCACAGAACCCTCTTACAGGCCTTTATAACACAAAAGACCTTTATTTAAATCTCTTGATTAACAAACAGTACAAATTAAGAGTTTGGTCACAGTTTTTAGTGTCTTTGCTTCTGTACACCACCACAGTGAATTTTAAAGCCAATTTAAGTCCAGAATTTCAGATTCAAAAGTATTTCATTAACTGGTTATTGATTACTTATATTTTTATGCAAAATCCCCATTTTACAACAGATCAAAAGTAACTGGACAAATTAGCATAATTTAAAATTTGAGGATTGCTTTTAATACTTGGATGAAACTTATTTTGTAGGGAATGACTTTCTGAAGTCTAGTAACCATGGACATTACCGAATGCCGTTTCCCCTCCCTTCAGTTGCTCTGCTGGGCATTTGCAGCAGCCACCTTCAGTTGCTGCTTGTTTGTGGGTCTCTGCCTTTCTGTCTTCAGGAAATGAAAATCATGCACTGCTGCACTGAAATCAGCTGACTGAATCGGCCAAGAAGTCACATTTCTTTGCTTTGAGAAACTTGGGTTGCTTTTGCAGTATGCTTTGGGTCATTAACCATTTGCCCCATGAAGCACTGTCTAATCAACTTAGCAACATTTGGCTGAATCTGAGCAGAGTATAGCACCGTACACTTCACAATTCATCCTGCTGCTTCAATCAGCTGACACATCATCAATAAGTGGTGCCGGGCACAACAAACCCACCCCTGACGGATGTTTTTGCTGATTTGAACACTGTCTGTTTCACAAACATATCACTCTCCAAACATCGATCCAAATCCAATCAAATGTTAGCTGTCCATAGACAATAGTGAGGTGCTTCTTACTGCAACAAATGAGGAGGATGCGTCTTTTTTTCCAACTGAGATATGGCCAATGTTAAATTCAAGCAGCTGCCCAATCATGGCATAAATTTAATCAGGTGATTGTCACCGGCCATCTTTCCTGCAAACTTTGTATGAATCACACTCGTAGTTTTGCCATAATATAGTTGAACAGAAACATACCAAAAACAACAACGCATTCCCCCCTCCAGGAGCAGGGGAATAAACACTAGTGACCTTGTTCCACTGGCAGCCATACATGCCTATACCATAACACTACGTGCATGTTTTACAGGTGTGGTATGCTGAGCTCCATCCTCCTCCATACTTTTCTGTTCCCATCATTGTGGTACAAAATTTTTTTGTGTCATTGGTACAAAAATCTTTTTCAGAACTGTACAGGCTTTTAGTTGTTTTCTGCCAAAGCCTAATCTGTGCTTCCTGTTCTTGAGTGAAACCAGGATTGCTGTAAACCAAGGAAATAATTCTGTCATTCACTTTAGTTGTCTTCTGTGGTCTTTTAGGCCTTTTGGTGGTGCTGAGCTGGCTAGCGTGTTCCTTCTTTTTAAATCAACCCAATCAGACTGCTGATTTGGCCACTCCTAAAGTTTTTGCTCTCTCTGACAGATCTGCTTTTGCTTTTTTTTTTTCAAGCCTAATGAGCCTTTTACTTACTGAGATTTGTCTTGATTTCATACTGAGAGTTTCACTGATAAACTATCGAGTACAACACTTGGAATCAACTCCAGATATGTTGTTCTTCAATGATAAAACAGGCTTTGAAACTGCTCGTGAGTCAATGGCCAGTTACTTTTGAGCCGCTGAAAATCGAGGACTACATTTAAAAATGTCTAATTCCTAAACAGTTAATGTGCTACTTCTGTTAAAAACTGCTAAATTAAGGTTAAAAGTCTGCACTTCAGTAGTCACATTTTGATTTATTTATAATCTGGTGTGGTGGTGTACTGTACAGATGCAAAATTACAAAACACGAGTCACAGGTCCAAAAACTTATGGACCCAACTATCTTAATGTATTTCATCATCATTTAAAATTTCCTTCAAATCTTCAAGTGTGTGTGCTAATTAGTATTATCTGGAATAATTTCTTATATATTTCCTTAAATATTTCCTTAAATTACTGCTATGTGAACAAGACACTACATAGCAAAAGAATGTGTGTCACTCTCGACTGAGAAAACAAACTGCTGCTTTGTGTTTTAATGCATTACCACAATGCAATCGAGTAATCTCGTAGATTGTGATTAAACACAGACTGATGGTGCATTATACTGCTGCTCACATCGAACTGTTGTAACATACTTGTAGTGTTGTGAATAAAAATTTTTTAAAAATGAGTGCTATGAGAATAACTCATGTGGAGATGTTTCACACCATGTGCAGAAGCAGTCGGGTTAGGAGCAGCTGCTGTGTTGAGCAAAGAAGGAATGTTATGGGTAGAAAGTCATCTTGAAACCATCAGCTATTCAAATAGAAGTGTTTGATTCCTGAGTGCGCATTCACATTTCCTATAACGTCCTACAAATCCACAGTGGAAACAGTAGCGCACCCGCTACCCCCAACGTCTGGCATTTTTAGTACCCTGGTTAGAGGTGAAACAGGCACTACTAATTAGTGAACCATTCTGCCACAAGAGGGCAGTGTAATGGTACTTTTCAAAACACTGGTGCATTTTAACTGATGTACCCTACCACTCAAAAGTTTTAGATCATTTGCAAATTTCTTCATTTTCCAAAGACAGATGCATTTTCATGAAATTCACAAACAATTTTATCCATTTCAAACAATTAAATGTAATCAGGTGATCAACAAACTGATTTGCAACGCTGGAACCATCATGGGTCAGAATTTAGAGGCGTTTGAGTCAGTGACCGACAGGAGGTCACTAAACAAACTGCTCTCCATTATGGACAACCCATCTCACCCATTCCATTCCACACTAATGAGGCAGCAGTGCTCCTTCTCCCTCAACCTCGCTGCCACAAAGAACGCTTTGAGAAATCATTCCTATCGATCGCCATAAAACTGTACAGTAACTCTTCTTTCTGCGACAGGTGAACACACCTATAAGATCCTACACTCAAATTTTGTATTATACCCTCTTGCTGCCATCTTCCAGATTTTGTGTACACATTTTGATTCATAGTAATATATATATATATATATATATATATATATATATATTTATCAATGCAATTTGCACTACTCTCTTGTACGCTGTCAGCCTGTATTATTTTCTTGCTGCTGTTACACAGTAATTTCCCTTGGCGGATCAATACAGTATCTATGATTTTTAAAGAATGATCTACATTTTTGCAAGAGGCCTGTTATCAGCAACTGTCAGTCCTCTGCATCAATCTCCTGATATGGTTGCTGATCTAAGTTAATTACTGTATAAGGCTAACTGATTTGTAGACAACCCCTTTGCAACTGTTTTGCACAGCTGAAAACCATCATACTAATAAGTGAGCAGAAAAGAGAGCATGGCATTCTTTAGGTTAGCTTCTAATATCTGAAGCATCTGCAGTTGTTTGTTTACAGGCTCAAAATGTTCAGAAAAAACAAACTTTCTTTAGAGACCCGTCAGTCTTTTGCTGTGCTAAGAAAGGAAGGCCATCCACTGCGAGAAGACTTAAAATCTCTTTCCATGCTGTCATCTACTCCCTTCAGGGAGCAACACAAACTGACTAACAAGAACAGAAAAAGGAGAATGAGGCTCTGATGCACAACTGTGCAAGAAGACAAATATCTGAGTGTGTATAGTTTAAAATGAAGATGCCTCGCAGTGGCAATTGCACTAAATGCTGCTCGTCAACCAGTGTCAGCATCAACAGTGAACTTCAGGATGCTGTACCTGATGGCAGAATTGCCATGAAAAAGCCACATCTCAGACTGGCCACTAAAAAGAAAAGACTGAGATGGGCAAAAGAGCACAGACATTGGACACGAAGACTTAAAGAAGGTGTTGTGGACACGAGTCCAAGTTTGAGGTCATCAGATCAAACAGAAGAACATTTTTGAAACTTAGAACAAATGAAAGGATGCAAGAAGAGTGCTTAATCCTTTAACAGCAGCGATCGAAGCTGAAACCACTGTTACCTGCTCTTACTTGTGAACAGCTGGTTAGTGCCAAGCCTATCATGCCTGATCAAATGCATTTTGAATTACCGTAATCATGCGACCGTTTGTCCTAAAAACACACCACCTTTTTTTGGGGCGGGGGGGTCCTTCATGAAGGCAAAGTTTGATGCACACAATCATCATTTCCATTAAAATTATTTCCAACTCTGACAATGTTAGCATGTCCCGCTCTTTTGCTGTATTTCCTATTTAGCCTAATTTCATGTGTGTTTCCATAGAAAACGAGAATTTTCAAGTGAGCCCAAACTTTTGAGCAGTAGTGTATATAATGTATATAAAATTTAAAACAAGGGACAAATACATCAATATGAAAGTATTACATAGAAGCAGAAAAATTACTGGGGCTAAATTTCAATTTAAAACACAGTCTAATGGATCAGGAGACCATCTCCATTAGTGTGCTGGGCTCATTGATATTCACACCCATACTCATTCATAGATGCTCATTCAGACCACATGGGGGCAACATTTGTATACTTTCAGACTAATCAGGTAAAATCTATGCTTTATGATAATACATGCAGCAAGAATAATATATTTGTCTAAATATATTTCAAGGTAAAACCAGCTTGATAGTTAAATGTGTTCTGAAGTGATCAATTAGATTCTCCATCATTAAAATTTAATCCTGCCAATGTGACATTTCATCACTTGCATTCTACCTAAAAATGCTTTTCTAAAAACTGATTTCATATCCTTGTATTTGAAAAACAAACCTGGCAGGTGTCCAAAGTCGGTCCATGCCAGCTGTTGCAAACACCACTCAGCAGGGTTGAGACGTCTGTTGAAAGATGAAAGTAAGTGTTAGCGTCTACATTCTTACAATGTTTCTTCTGACAGTCAATTTTTCACAAACACAGGTTAGGTTCCCCTGAAGAAGTCTTTTCATTTTTTCCTCCACTATTTGGTCTTCAGCGTTTGTGCATCAATGTGTGTACAGCATAATATATAAGTGTGGGGAAAAAACCCCAGCTCTGTCTTGATCTAAACCTCTTGACCCAAATTATTCAATCAGATGCCGAGGCACTTGTGAGAACTGTTTGAAACTCTCAGTTGTTGGCACTACTCAGAAGACAATCAAATGCTTTGTGCTGATTGTCAGTTGGCGCACGCTTCTGCCAGATCATTTCTGGAATTAAATGTGTGATTGCCTATTGTTGCACATAAAGGTTGCCTGTCTTCTGCCTGAAAGGTTGCACCGACTGTCAGTGAATTACTGTGGCATATGCTTAATCCTTTAGCTGAATTCTGTATGTAACTGAGCTCCTGATTAATGAAAAATTCATAAACACTTGATGTTTTTTTTCTTTTCACAAATCAAAATGTCATAAGAAAGTCATCAGCAAAGCCTGAAGCCTACATTTAAAGAAAATAAACAACAATTTAAATCCATAGCTGCAGGAAATGCTTTGACGCCAACTCAAACTTGCTCAAATTATCAGAATTCTTCACATTATGTCAGTACTAAGGTTTTGCATACCAGGACATAAAAACAAACGCATCACTGAGAAGGTGCCAACAGTCATCTGTTTTGGATTTGTGGAGTGGGTCAAAGTGCTGTTATAGTAAAGTCAGTGAACAAGTGTGCACATCTGTAACAGTGTGCATCTGTAACAGTGTGCATCTGTAACAGTGTGCA
Source organism: Pterophyllum scalare (assembly GCA_024447675.2). Lineage (NCBI taxonomy): Eukaryota > Metazoa > Chordata > Actinopteri > Cichliformes > Cichlidae > Pterophyllum > Pterophyllum scalare. The sequence continues at coordinate 143,761 of JAMQGT020000496.1, read as the reverse complement.
TCTGTAACAGTGTGCATCTGTGGCGTCAATTTGAACATCCTATCGTTCTTGAGTTATGTTCTGCTGCCACCAAGGCTATGATCATAGCTCGACTTTATCTTTGAAAAAGCCAAGCTAAAAAAACAAAACAAAAAAACCCCAAAACATTTGGTCCTTAGCAGGTTCTAAAATAATTTCAATAATCCTCAGATGAAGGCCACCTCCTGACTTAACCCCTTAACTGGCCGCTCCAAAATCACCAAAAACGCCTGAAAAAGCATACCCAAATTAAACCGGCTGCTGTTCTTGAACTCTTTGGAGTACATGCAAAAGTTTGGTCTCTTTGTGAAGAAGACAAGCTATATTTTTTATTTTTGCAGTCAAAAATGCTGTAACTGTAATGAGTATGTAGCTATTAAGTTTTGAACACAGAAAAATTAGACAATTTTTGCCTTGCCTAGATTTTTCCTGTTTGTTTTTATGTAACCACACATTAAGTGTAGAAGGTATGGACTGGAAAATATAATAAAGCTGTAGAATGAAGTCTTTTCAACGTGTATTTCAAATTTTATCAAGACAGCACAAAAACCTACTGTTTTGTAAAGGTTTCTGTGTGTTGATTTCCAGGCGTGGGCTCACACGTGCCATTTGGAGACTCCAAATGGCACGTTAGCCAGCCTGTGACATGCAAACTTCAAATGGCTGTAACTGCTCATTGCTTCAACATACAGTCATCAATGAGGGCTCTAATGAAAGATACTACCCTGAGGAATCCTCTGCTATACACAAATTTACTGATCGTACAAATTAATTATAATTATAGGCATATAAATCAGAGCCGTAATAAAGACCCCGGTGAAAGCCTTATCAAGACTCAACACACCTTCCCTGCCCCCCAACACTGCTCTTGTACATTTCCACATGTAAAGCACAAACACACACAATATAAGTGGCGTAACACCAGCGTACGGTGATATTTTCTGTGTAATGGTGCATGTCAAGCTCACCATTACATACATATTTAGATCTAAATGGCATATAATACGAGGACGAGCTGAGAATAAAAAGATACACGTACCATGAACTGCCTTCTGAGCTGTTCGTTGGTGAGATTCTGAGATAAAACTGGTCGAATGAGCGACGAAGTCCTCAAATAATAATCCACTCTTGTGAGTCATTTAGTGACTTCGTTGAAGAAATATAGCCTGTTTTTGATGCTTTCTGACAATCCATTGGTGAGAAAAAGTACTGTAAACACTGTTTATACACGACGGTGCACACACTCTTACTTCCTGCTCAGTTTCGCTCCCGGAGGACGCACTGAATACGCAGGAACTTTATGGATTCATGTGAAAACACACCCCATAATGCCATATACCCACTTGTCAGGGATTTTATTGGCTATACAGCTGTGGTTTTGGATTTTGGGTCAGAGTTGACCAATCAGAACAATTGGAGAACATTTGGGGCATGTCCAGAGAAGTCACATGATGCTGTCTGCTTATTATTGGCTCTGGAAAATCCATTTCATAACATGATTGGCCAAATGAGGTGTCAATCCAATTATGAGGGTCTAGTTTGTCATATAAAAGCATCGTAAGGGTGGACTGCAATGTTACTGTGACGCTATGAGGCTTCAAATTCGGAAGCACGTCAAACGGCCCGTGGACGGGCCGCTGCTTAATACACCACATCATCATTTGTTTAACAAAAACTCAGCCAAAATGAAGCAGCAGTGTATGAACAAAAAAATACACTCCATGATTCAATATTTTGTAAAAGAAATTTAAAGTAGTAGTCATGCTTTTGTGTATGACTTCAATCTCTCATATTTTTGTGGTGGAATTCTGACCCACTCTTCTTTACAGCATTGCTTCATTTCACCGAGGTTTGCAGGCATTCATTTACACCCAGGTCTTTTAACTCTTCACCCCTCGGAAGCCTTCATTTTTCTGAACCAAGTGGTTTCTCTCATATTTCAGACTTGCTTTCAGAAAAAAAAATTAGTGGGTGTGCATCAGAGGTTAGTGAGGGTAATCTCTACCCATACAACTTACTAGGGCTACCATTCACAGTCGAATAACCCAGAATCAATTTAATAGTCATCAAATCACGTCTTTGTTGATATATACACTGAGGTGTTAAAGGTCATCATTAAGGGTACATGGGAGGTCATCAAATGTATCCTTTAAGGGGGGAAAGAGTTAAGGTCCTGCCACAGCATTTCAGTCAGGTTGAGGTCTGGACTGTGACTGGGTCATTGCAAAACCTTAATTCTTTTCTTTGTCATTCACTTTCAGCCATATTCCTTGCAAATGTTTTCTCCCTTGCTAACAAGTTGGATGCACTATAGCTGAGGATAGCATCAGAGAGAGGTACCAAGAACTGCTGTGCCCTTTTTCTCACAAAAATGTGGCTAAACTACAATAATCCAGACTTTGCTGTGGAACTAACAAGGCCGCACACTGTTCTGTGCAGACAGGACATCTGACACCGGCAAGACAACAGGTGGTGGACTTTGCATTTATGTAAACAATACTAAATTGTGTACGAATGCTGCTGCCATGGATAGGTTCTGTACTCCAGATCTGGAAGACATTGTTTCCATGTTTCCGGTAAGTTCACCATTTTAGAATTGCAATTTACATAACATGACAAGCTGATGTTCCAGACATCATGTGGGTTGTTCAGATGTAACTTTGCCATTTTTAGAGGGAAGGTTTCTCCTGATAACCATTCCAAACAAGCTATACTTGTTCAGTCTCTTTCTAATTGTACTGTTATGAACTTTAAAACCTGCTGAGGCCTATAGAGTCTGAGATGCAGCTCTTTTTGGGTTTTTTTGCAGTTTCTCTGATTATTGCACGGTTTGACCTTGGGGTGAATTTGTTGGGACATCCTCCCCCAAGGACTGGCAATGTTTAACTTAAGCGTTTATTAAAATTCTCTCATTTGCAGTTGATCAATTAATCAAGTGTATTTGATTAGCAGCACCTGGCTGCTAACTTCTATGGAAGCAGTAAGGGTGTACTTAGTTTTTCACACATTCCTTCTATATTCTAGCTTAACTTTTGGTAGGTTCATGAGTTACCAGAGGTTGATCAGGTGCTACTTGGATGATGAACTGGTATGTTGGCATCACACAGTGTTGCAACACCAGTCTGGTCATATCTCCATCCTCCGCCACTGGTTCAGGGGGTAAAGTGAACCCATCATCAATGTGCTCCTCTGTCATGCTCAGCAACTGTCAAGGAGAAAAATAAATACAGTTAGAAGTAAGATCAACAGTTCATTTTGGTGGGGGCAAATTGCCTACTTACAGAATATAAAATGTGACAGGGTCATCTATATTAAACCAAGACCAATTTAATTAGAATCACAAACACCAAAAAAGCAAAAACAAAACAAACAAAAAAAACACAAGATGGAAAAGTTACTCTATAAAAGGTCACTGCACCATGCTATAGAGCAGTGGCTCCCAAAGTCAACAGTGCTGCAGCCCACTAAAACAGAAAATCCCCCCTGGTCATCTGATTGCACCGGCCTTTGAAATTTTCCAGACTAGAAGCCCGTCTTCACTCATCAAAACAAAAGAGAAAGTGATCCATCTCCTTGAAAATGTGTTTTTTGTTTGATTAAAAACAAAAAACAACACAAAAACACACAACACAGGCTGTTAACTATAAATTGCTAACACTACCCAGTCATGTAAAGTGCTAAAGCAAATATGTGACCCACTTGTCACTGGGACACAAACTTTAATATGAGAGCAGTACATTTAGGTCAGTAATGAGCAATATCCCAAACTAACCACCTCCTGTTACCGATTTTAATTCACTTTTTATAGCTATAAATACATTTAAATATGTAACTATGCATACTTCTGAGTAATTTCAAACTGAAGTTTTTTCATTATTGATACTTGTCTTTATTATGCAAACTTTTTGGAATTCACCATTAAAAAGAAGGCTTTAAGGGAGATCTGGAGGAAGAAAATACAACTTGGAAACAAAATGCTAGAGATGTAGCTCTGGGAGGCAATGGTGTGGCAGTGCAAGGACAGATCACGGAGGAGCAACAACATGAGATGAGAGCTCAAGAAAAACAATTTATGAGATACCTTGATTAATATTGATATTTACAAAGAGATAAAACAGCAATCTGGTAGCAACATTCTGACTCCATCTATTCACCTGTAAAACTGAATGCTTTGTTTGTTACACTGGACCTACTTAGAACAACTGAGTCTCCTGGTGCAGGATCAAATGTCCTTTCTAAGATAGGTCTGGCAATCCTCCAATGAGCTCAGAATGCCAGAGGATATAGAAACCTTCTGTCTGGAAACACAGGTGTTTTGTTTTACTTGTGTCATGCCACTGTTGTAGCGATGTTTGTGGGGTACATAGCAGAAAAAGATAACCCAATAGATTCTATTTTGTGGGATATAGTCAAAGCTGTTATAAGAGTGAAGTTTATTTCAAGGGCAGCTTTTCAAAAAAGGACAAGAGAAAAATACAAAAAAGAAATTGGCCAATGATTTGAAAATGATGGAACTTCAGAACAGTAATAGCAGGGACAACACAGTTTTACAAATAACTATTATAGGACAGCAGCTAGATGGCGCTAAGTGATGAGATAGAAAACAATTAGATCCACTAAACAAACCTATTACGAATCAGTCTCTTAAGTGGTCAAATGTTTAGCAAGACATCTAAAGCCTCTAATACAATATCAGAGACCCTTAACAATGAACCTCGTTTCAACCAGAACAGATGAAAGACTGTATTCTCAGTACCCAGCATAAGAACTTGAAATAAGGGAATCCCTCGATTTATTGGATTTGCCTGCTATAGGAGAGGATCAGAACAAAAAATTAGGTTTTGGAAAATTACTAAAAAGAAGCTCAATAGTGCGATTAGTAGATTAAAATCAAGTAAAACCCCAAGTAGTGACGGACTTCTGAATAAATGGAATAAAATCTCTCAAGAGGAATTCCCCATCTACTAGAGTTTCAACATCATTAAGAGATAAGGAATAAACTTAATTAGTTAAATTAATTAGTGATTAAATTAAAATAAATTAATTAATGATTCTATATTTGCCCATAGATGTGAATGTGAGTGTGAATGGCGGTCTCTCTGTGTTAACCCTGAGACAGGCTGGCGATCTGTAGTAGAGGGTGCACCTCGCCTCTTGCCCTATGAATGGGATAGGCTCCAGCCTCCAAGAGGAGTGGGATTCAATGTTAAGTGCAGAACATTCATCCACAAACTCAAAGAACTTAAGGGTATTTGGCTGGAAAACTTTTGTTTTTATTAATAACCCCAAATATCAGAAGCACATTTTCCAGGTCATTGGAGTCATGTTGGAGGCACTGTGGAAACTTGGATTCCAATCACTCACAACTGATGTTCCAAAAATAAATCTGGGGAAACAATTGTCTGATACAAGATTTCCAGTACTGCTGAGGTTTTGTATTTATGCCTTCTTAATGATGGAGTAGTTTAAAAAAAAAAAAAAAGGGACTGACACCTTTGTAAAATATTATCTATGTATCTATGAACAAGATTACCTCTCACCTGAGATCCAGAAGAGAAATGAAAATGGGAGAAAGGCTGTTTTTTCAAGGAGCTGCAGGACACTAACCAATGAACAACTTAGACTCATAACACACCAAAATCATAGTTGTACAGACAGATGTTCCCCAAACGTGTTTGATTTTTTTAGTCCATATATTAAGAACTCTAAATGACGAGTTTGAGAGTGAGAATTAACCTTTAATTTGTGGATGAAATTTTGATTCCAAATGCTCAACAGTCCCTTTTGACTGACTGACTGACAGACAGACATCTATATCTATCTAGATAGATAGAGATAGATAGATATATATATATATATATATATATAGAGAGAGAGAGAGAGAGAGAAAATACTGAATAACCCATTAGAGTTCACTGATAAGAGATAGCAATAAGAGCTAGCCTACAAATTGATAAAAGTATAAATGTTAAGTATACCAATTATAATTAAGTACTGCAAGTTTTTTTGTGTTTTTTTTTAAAAGCTGCAGCAAAAAGCAGCATAGAGTCACATGAAGAAGTGGAAATCAGGGCAAAAGGTTCTAGTGTGCTTTCACTTTCGGTAAGCTTTAATGCACTTTACAAATTAGGGCCATTTAAAAGTAAATAAAAGCATGGTGAGGTGAGGTAAAACACTGGAGGAAAACACACTACCAAAAAGAAACAGATTGGGAAAATTGAAGGGGAAAAAAAAAAAAAAAAGTACAGCTTTCAGAGTGTAAAGATCAGCAGTATGCAACTCTGAGCTGAAGGCAGACATGCAAATAAATAATGTGAGTATGCTTTTTGGATTTTTATTTCTTAGTCCAAAGCCAAGGTATCAGAACTGGAAAAGGCTGGATAGGTGCATTCTACATACCAGCAATACATGAATCAGGATTGCCTCTCAGGACTGCTGATTTGTTCAAAAATTTGAGATTTTAGTCTCAACTTTGAGTTGCTGGAAGCAATAACAGATTTCAGAGCAGGACAGAGTTTTGACATCTTTAACCATAAAACCTGCCTTTTCAGCTGCTGCTTTTGATTAGAATGTGTTCCACTTACCTACACAAACGAATGACATATGTCAGGGGTCCTGCCAGAAAAGGTGTTAACAAGGTGGCTTTCAATAGCAAGAGTGATGCAAAGAGGAAACTAATGTTAGCACTCAATGGAGCAATATGAATCCACATTAATGCTATTTATAAAAAGGTACAGACTGGACAGCAGAGCTTTGTTAGCCTGGTGCATGCCTCCAGAGAGCGTGTTACAAAAGAGAGAGAGACACACACAGTCTTTACTAGCAAGAGAGAGTGCTTAAATACAATTAAGGTCAACTCACATAATCTATGCTACTGTAATGCATAATCAGCTGAGAGATATGCAGTTAGTTTCACCTTTGTACACCACCACAGCAGTGATGTGATTGAAGTACAGACTTTCAACATTAATTCAAGGGTTTAAAAAACAAACAAACAAAAAAGTATTGCATTAACTGTTTAGGAATTACAGCCATTTTTACACACAGTCCACCATAATGAACTGCCTGGCAGTTTCATGGCAAGGCGGTTCCTGCTCCCTTCCTGATTTCAGCCCAACAGACATGTGTTTAGTTATTAAATGCAAAACTGAATTATGAGAATCAGGGCAGTAGTACGTGTATGTGAGGCTCTACTCAGTGATGTCTGCACACTCTGAATGTGGCTCAGCTCTAACGAGCATTAGGCCGATTCAGCAATGTCACTCAAGTTTACACAAACTGAAAAAACAGGCAACACTTACATCATCCACTCTCCATAGGTCACTGCCAAGGCCTTCAGTCTGACTGTAAGTGATTGCATTCTTTAAGAAATCAGTCCCACTACCTTCATCCTAGGACACAGAAAATTACACCAATCAATTTTCGCAATAAATGACAGTGCTGCCTTTGGAAAACAACACTGGTCTTTTCATAGTCCCGCTGAGCACAGTACTTACACTGTCAGTTTCCTGCAAAACTGCAAGAAGCAATCGAATGTACTCTGTCGCAGCTTTAAGTGTGTCCACTTTGCTGGGCTTTCGGTCTGGTCGCATCAGTGGCACCATCCTTTTCAAGCGAGAGAACATGGTATTCAAGTTCCTGATCTGCAATGAGAACATAGAGCTGAAGCTTTATATGAAGCCGGGCTTGTTTTATGCAACCATCATCTAAGCAAACACTGAAGACATCTGCTGGGTTTTAAAACAGGAGTTATTTTTACATTTCTGTGAACAGATGAAGAAAGCTTTGTGGAAATAAATCCCGACATACAATGTAAACAGAAGAATCACAGCACCTACATGCATAATTATTTGATCACAATAAGCATGCAGTTTTATGCGCAGCTGACTGATCAATCTGAAATTCAAATATTATCCCAGCAGGTCTACTTTGTCCAGGAAAATCTAGCCTGTTTCAGACCTCTCAATGCCAGGCTGCAATCATTAATGCTGAATTTTATGAAAAGGTCAATGTTATGCAAGTGTTTAACTCCCAAACTGTTAAAGAAGAAGAAGAAAAAAAACAAGACATAGACCTTAGTTTCCATACATGGGTGAACTTCAGGGCCGAAGAAAATGTGTTACTGGTGTCTTGCAGCTTCTGTGTGAAATGTAACCCCACATTTTTCACAGCCATCTCCATTTTAGGATAACGGCGAGTCGAGCTCCAGCTAGCTCAGTTAGCTAAAGAGTTTGCCAACACTTTCTCCACTTTAAAGTGAGCTGTTAAACGAAAATTTGCCAGCGGGCATTTATTAGAGGTTATATGCCGCATTCCCCCCTCCCCCGTAAATACTCACTCTCATTCGTTCCTTGGCGTTGACTAACTCTCTTTTTTTCACAGTTTCTCTGAAGTCCTCGGCCACGAAGTATAAATTGTCCCGGCCTCGTTTGAACTTCTCAATGTTGCAGTAGACCGGCAGTGCAGACTCGCCTGTCAACAGCTTCAAAATGTCACTCATTGATTCCTCCTCTGGTACCTTCATTTTAACGAGGACGGTTTGTTTAAAAATAACAAGCAACTGTCTGATTGATTTAGTTCTGTATCATGGCACCATGTAAAAAAGCGAGTTGGAAGAAGCGGATGATCACACCTGTTCCAGGAGTGTTTTAATTAGGGCCCGGAAGCAGCAGCCCCGACTCCAGAGAAATGGCATTTACACGCTTCCGTAGCTTTAATTTTTTTGTATCTGGTGGCTGCGGTGACCCATCACTGACGGGAATATTTACACAGCAACAAGCTGCATTAACATGTTAACGTTATCCGTCTGTATCTTTCTCCAGGAAGCATTTCACTGTTGAAAGCCAACAAAAACTCAAACACACAATGGCCTATTAAAAATGGAAGTCTGGAGAATTCCTTCCGGAGACATACTTAAAAAATTCTTAACTTCATAAAAAGGTAGGCCAATTCAATTCAAACGTCTTAAAAGCAATTCATAACTCACTTCCTTCAGAAGGTTGCCAAGCAGTTCATAACACACTTCCTTCATAAGGTTGCATTATATTTCATAAAACACATCCTTCAGAAGGTTGCATTATATTTCATTACACACTTCCTTTAGAAAGTTGCATTATATTTCATAAAACACATCCTTCAGAAGGTGGCCAAGCAGTTCATAACACACTTCCTTCAGACGTTGCCAAGCAATTCAGTTGCTATGACAGGTCAGTTATGACAGTTGCCAGGTCGGCTGCTAGGCCGGTTGGTATGTCGGTTGATAGGCTAGTTGCAAGGTCGCTATGACGGTTGCTAAGCCGGTTGCTATGACGGTCGCTAGGATGGTTGCTAGGTCGGTTACTAGGTTGGTTGCTATGACAGGTGGTAGGCCTAACCCTAACCCTTACTAGGTCGGTTGCTAGGTCGGTTGCTATGACAGTTGCCAGGTCGCTTGCTAGGCCGGTTGCTATGACGGTTGCTAGGACGGTTGCTAGGTCGGTTACTAGGTTGGTTGCTATGACAGTTGGTAGGCCTAACCCTAACCCAATGACGGTTTCTAGGTCAGTTGCTATGACTGTTGCTAGGCCGGTTGCTAACACACTTCCTTCAGAAGTTTGCCAAGCAGTTCATAGCACATTTCCTCCAGATGGCTGCCTTCAAAAAGTTGCATTATATTTTCGCCTATTTGTTGTAAATCATGACACAGCAGGCAATCTGACATTACACACATTTGTTTTCACTTTTCACAGATTCTTTCATGCAGTCACATCTTTAATGTCTAACCGCATTCGGCTATGCAGGCTATATTTAGGGCATGTCAGACTGCCTTGAACAAACCTTCATTTTAATGTCAGATATCTTGTGTTCGTTTAAACTCCCCCACCTCCATGGCTGCTTTTGTGGAATAATGTTTCTTTCGGTGACCCCTTGTTCATATAAATCAAATGTTTTAGATGCCCTCTCACTTCAAGCAGACAAATCCCAATGAAGGATCTTCTCTACTGGATAATAACACATCCAGTAAAAGTATAGCCAATAAATATACTCCTTTGCCTAGTTGTTTAAACTAGGTTTAACTAGTTGTTTTAATTGAAAACAATAAATCACACTGATGGAAAAATATCCCCCAGTTTAACACCAGGAAAACAGCTCTTATAGATATTTATTCATTTTGGCACACCCAACTGCCTTCCCCAGCTGTCAGTGGGGTGCACTGGGCAGGTCGCCATGTCTGTCACAGGGTACAACATAATAGAAAGCTGGTTTTAACAAAATAAATCCAACATTTGGGTTGTTTAAACAATTCATCAGACTTATACCAAAACCTCTTCTACCCTCAGCAGCTTTTGGACCTCTTCTACTTACGGCATCTATTTAAAAATTCACCATACAGTATAAAGGTTGCACTATTTCTCTCTCAGACTGTCTTGTAAAGAAACTAAAATTGCCCCCTTTTTCTCACAACTGTATCTAAACCTGTTAATGCTTTCCATCACATCAAACCTGCACAGGAAACTTTTTCCACACCCAGATTATTACATTTGATTCTTCACTTTCATCAACTCCAAATATACCATTTAACCTCTGATTTTGCTGTTTGAAAAACAAAAGTTCATTTTTAAGAGTATCATTTTTACTTATAATGTATCCGACAATCCTTCCCTGTAATCAGGATGTTTTTATTTCTTAATTTTAAAAAAGTATGGTTGGATTGGCATGTATGACCACATATCATCCAACGCTATTCCAGTAAGGTTTTTTTTTGTTGTAGTAGTAGCTCTCTGCAGGCTAATCATTCAAAACATTCAACCCATATTGTCTTCATACCATTATGTGAAAAGTTTTTAAATGCTCAGTAAATTGAAGCATAGAATGAAAATGGTTGTTTTTAACGATTTAATTCTTATTTTGTCTTTATTATGAACAAGTACTGCAATGAGTGGTTAAATTCTGTGCCTGAATAAATAACAGGTTTAATGAAAGTCCCTTGAGAGGAACTAATTGTATTTCAGCTTTAGAAATGTGTGCTTTTTCAATTAATTATGTGCTTCTCTTTAAACTAATATTAGAATTTAGAAACAGTCAGAAAATTACTTCTTAAATGGGAAGTCTTGCAGGTCTGGTTTGGATTAAGCTTTTGAACAAAAGGCTATGATGCCTGGCACACGTCACTGTATTTTACTGCTACACTCCAGTGTATTACAATAATTGTAGTATTTTCACTACTAGAAAGACAGCAGGAGGCGAGAGTGAGGTAATTGGCCTCACGCACTCTCAGTCAAGAAAGCTATGTATTTAAGGTATACTCACGTCATGAGTTAGTTACTATGTGTCCAATCAATAATTATGCATTTCATCAAATTTCTCAGTGAAAGCAGAGATGTGTAAGCATATGTCCTGATTTGCTGTAGTCTTTATTTGTCCCTGACTCAGCCAGAGATGTGTTCTAATTCTCCCATCAGAAGTGAAAATGAGCAGATCGAGAGCACAAATTTTACTTCATGTATCCACTCCTGTTTTCTTGTAGAGGTGACATCAGAACTGCATCAGACTTCTGACTCAGGAGGGGTGAGCAGATACTCCTCCTTCTTCATAACACATCTGGCACATTCCCCCAGGAACCTGACCATAAAAAGAGTCAGGAAGGTCCTGGATTGGTTTGGCAGTTCCTGGATCCAAACCTGTAGATCAGGGATTCTCAAATCCAGGCCTCGAGGGCTTGTGTCCTGCAACTTTTAGATGTGTCTCTGCTTCAACACACCTGAATCAAATGGCTGAATTGAACTGGATTTGAGGATCCCTGCTGTAGATGGCCAAGTGCAGTCTGGAGGAGAGCTGAGAAACATATTAATCAAATACAAATCTTAAAACTAGCATTTTCAGATTTTTAGGATTTCATCTGTGACTTGGCAGCAATACCCAAGCAACACAGCAAGGTTATAATCACATTGTGCCCTGTGACAGAGATTTTTTGGACTAAATAACAACAGTATATTGGGTCTTTCTGATTCAAACCTTAAGGGTGAGGAAGGTTTCTGCAACTCTGCTGAGACTGAATCTAAATAAGCCGTAGAAAAGGGATGTGTGGATATCAATGGATTAGGTTCACCATAGGTTTCACCACAGGATCAAAGAATCACTGGTATTTATTTTTTTGCAGTGATTAATCTGTTGTCGGATAAATTTTTCTGATGTATTTCCTGTATTTTTCAGTGTTTTCCAGTCAGAGCAGAACACTTTTTAAAAATGACATCTGCAAAATTGCACTTTATGGATGATCAGTAAAGCACAAAAGCAACTATTAAATGTGCATTGAAGACTAAGGCGAGAACATTAACAGCCTGTCTGTGTGTGTGTGTGTGTGTGTGTGTGTGTGTGTGTGTGTGTGTGTGTGTGTGTGTGTGTGTGTGTGTGTGTGTGTGTGTCAAAAAGGCAGAGTTTTGTGGGCAAATGGCTCAGTCAATCAAAGCAGAGAAACAAATTTGATGGAATGAGCAGGAACCAGGAAAAACTTACAGTTATAGTGGGAGGAATAATTATCACTCTTTCATTAAAACCACAACCCCAAAAAAACGTAATCTTTAAAACTTTTCTTCAACTCTTGTCCATATAATTTGAGCTTGATTTTCCTTGTAATAAAAACTTTTTAGTGTTATCAACTGAATATTCAAACACATGCATGCATGGATTCATTGAAATGAATATTATGGGCAAATCTTGTGAAGTCTTCTTTTTAAATATCAGATTCTGGATTCTATGCTAGTAACCACAGGAGTTAAAAGTTGTTTAGGTAATGCTTCACAATAATTACTTGGAGTCTTCTCCACATGGATGCAGAAATAACAAGGGTGGGCAACATTTTTTCCCTCAGATTCTTGCAGTCATGACTGATTAAAAAAAATATAGAAACTGAAAACTCTCAGTTTGAAAAGTGCGACTTCTTTGTATTACTCTGGTGTACAATTGAGATAAATGATGTAAAACCTTTTATGCTTTAAAAGTAACAATTTATTATTTTTTCTTCAGAACTTTGTACACTATATACAGATACAGAACTTAATGTAGTCTAGTACCATCCATCCATTTTCTTCTGTTATCCGCGGCCGGGTCTCGGGGGCAGCAGCCCAAGCAGAGAAGCCTAGACTTCCCTCTCCCCAGCCACCTCCATCAGCTCATCTGGAGGGACTCCAAGGCGTTCCCAGGCCAGCCGAGAGATATAATCTCTCCACCGTGTCCTGGGTCTACCCCGGGGCCTCCTCCCAGTAGGACATACCCAGAACACCTCACCCAAGAGGTGCCCAGGAGGCATCCTAGTCAGATGCCCGAGCCACCTCAACTCGCTCCTCTCAATGTGGAGGAGCAGCAGCTCTACTCTGAGCCCCTCCGGATGTCTAGTACCATCCCAGTGAATGTTTCCACGTCCTCGTGTTCAAATAAGTCCCAGTCTGTGTGTGTGAAGCAGTCTCTGGCCTATGCTAATAAACTAATAAATGAAGTTATTAGTTTAAAAACCAGGGTCATTATGTTTAAGGTCTGCACACAGTTCACAAACACAAGGAACAGAACCCTTAAGATGATCTGAAAAATGAAATTCAACCCTTGTCCAGACAGGTGATTTTTGATTTTACACAACACTGGTGTGTAGTGGCAAAAGTTGGAGTTGGTGTGATGTCAACATCACAGTGGATGTGAAATCTAACTCAATATTGAACTCTTGCAGAACCGATTTGTATTTCATCAGCACAGCAGGGAATCAGTTTATGATACCCTATTCTACTCCCACGCTGTACTGTATTATTATTATTACCACTTGCATCCAATGCACTGCTGCTGCTGAATACACAACCTCTGCTTTGTATTCATTTTGTACTTTTATAAGACATTATTTGTAAAACTATAAACACTGGTTTCTACATTGCCACACTGTATTGCCAATTATTTTCCCACACAGACAAATGTGAAAACAATGTAAGAGAATAAGTTCACTTACCAATCAGAGCCAGAGTTTTATAAATGTGCTGCAGATAAACACTTGAGCTGTACATATGATATTGGACAGAGAATCAGAGCAGAAGGAGTGGAACATACACAATGACTGATGAAATCAGATTCACTGTAGGTGAGCTTGTTGTCAACTATAAAATCAACACAAGGAATAGTTGAGCAGCTATACTATTGGAGATATCACTGAGGATATTTCAAAATTAAACAGGCCTCATTTAATAATATTTGCATAAAAATGTTCTTACCCTGTACAAAAGACAAAAAAACAAGTACATTAGCAAAATTACTGCTAATCCCCATTTTACTCTTGAGATTTTGCAGACACATGCAGGTAGCTTGTCTGCCACTTTGGATGTGTGACAATCATGACGACAGTGTAGGATCAAGTGAATAAGGCCCCGTTCACACAGGCTTAGAGACCATTCTGCAACCATTTGGTAACTACCATTTGCAAGGGAAAAATAAGCATACCCCAGCTAGCTGCAAGTGATTGCTGGAGGCTGATGGCAGTCGCTGGGAAAATTGTTTCTAAAGCCCCAGTCCCACAGTCCTACAGACTGGTTAGTGTCTCACTAGAAACCACATGCTGCTTGGGAAAATGTGTGTTCTCCATCCAGTTGGCAAACAGTTAGTAGTTGCAGACAAACATGAAAATCTACAGGCAACCGTAGCAATCTTCTAGCAACCAAAGCAATTATTAGGAGGTTTTTGGTGCATTAGCTTCTTTGCGACCAGTTTCACCCAGCAAGAAGCCGCAACCTCTATTGTCAAAATAAAAAAGGGAGTAACTAAATAAACACAAACCCCGAGGCAAGCAAACTTGACTTAGAAAGACACAAGGAGGAGAAAAGGCTAGGTAAATAACACAGGTGACGATATACGATAAACCTCAAACCTTTCTGGTATAGAAGTCACAGCAGCGTTTGTACTTCCTGAGAAGGCTGAAGAAGTTTGGCATGCCAGTTGAAATTCTTAGCAGTTTTTACAGGAGCGTTCTCACCAATGTCCTCACAGTCTAGTTTGGGAGCTGCTCTGCACAGAACAGAAAGGCTCTTCAGAGGGTGCCACGACCATCTCAGGAATTGCAGACTGTTTACAGTGCACATGACAACAAAATGCTCTTGAATCTGTTAACCAGAACACTTACAAAAAAACTAAGGCTCGAGATACAAAGGAAAGTGAAACTCAAATATACACAATAAAACCAAGAAACAAGTAGAATCAGATTTCAAAGCCCACAAAAAGGGTTTCAGTAAACCAGGACCATGGCATTTTGCCTCAAGTGATGAAAATTAAATATGATACTTGGCACAGCTGCATCATAAATTGTTTTGTTATTGCACAACTACTGCTGTATTTTATGATCTTGGCAGTAACAGTGCTCATGACATGATTCCTCTGGCAGGATATACTTTTAATTAATCATACACACAGAAACAGTGAAGGACAGACAGTCTGATTTCTTCTCGAAAAACTGAAGCAACATATGAATAAAAAAGATATGCTGTTTAAAGAGTCCTCTGCTCACTATGGTTTGATGCAAAGAGGCACAAACTAGAGAAGTCTCATCCAATTGTCACCTTGTCTGTTTGTCCCCTGTGTTTCTATCTCTTTTGCGTGGATTCTTGTGCTGTTTGTTTGTTTTGGGCTTGGTTTATCTTAATACTTTTGTACAGTGAATAAAGGCTTGCCTTCCATTGCATAAATCTGCCTAAGAGTCCTGCTTTTGGGCCCTCTCTTCTGCAACACACAACAGACATGTCTGCTGTGATTTGTTTCTGTGGATCACCCCATTTGCATTTTTCCTGTGCAACATTAACATACAACAACAACAGCAACAACAATTTCTCCATTTCAGCACTTTTGAAAAGTTTCAAATTAATCCTTCACATTTCATCTTTGTGTCTGACCACTTTTTACTCTGCATTAGGCCCACATTTTGCAGTCCTCTTTTGATTGTTGTAGTGTCTTTTGCACAGTCTGTGAGTCTGTTATGAAAAATGCCTTAACTGTTTTGAGAGCTGCTTTAAGAGTGGTATAATGACTTTTCTGCTGCAAGAATTGTGCCATAGCAATTGAGAAAAACTGTAAAGCAAAGTCATGATTTGGTAAAAAAAAAAACTTTGAGTTTTGCACAATGAAGATGCATCATGTAGTTTTCTATTTTTTGTGTAACATTTTGCAATTTGAAAATATATCTTTGCAAAATAAAAGATATGTTTTCATAATTTAAATTCCTTTGGAACACACTACAAGATCACACTAGTAGCGATGACTGCTAAGATAATTTGCCCCATGTATGTACCACTGAGCACCAAGAGGACACACACAAACCAACATTGTGCCCTGAGGGGAGGTTACCAAACATTAGCATAACTTTACACGTGATGCAATGTGTCCTCTTACACAACAGCAGCTATTTGCTAGCTTGTACATTACAGAATTTCATTATACCTAAGGTGATCTCCATACACTCACTGTATCAGGAAATGTTGGGAAACCTTCTGGGAATAACATCTTATGAAATAAACATTTTAGTTGTTTGCAGATTGACTTGAACTCACTTTTTCAACAACTTTTTCAGTGCAATAACTCTCTTGTAGCTGGCAACACACAGAAAACTGAATGCTTTCGATTTTGCTCTGTACACCTGTTCATTTCCAAAAGGGTGCATTTTGAACAAAAAGTCATACCAAAGCATATTGTCATATATATATGTCATATATGACATTTACAAAACAGTCAGCAAGAATCGCAGAATCCATGAATTTCTAAAGCACTAAACACCATCCTCCAAACGAAATCCTCAGCCTCCTCAACAGCATTTATTCAACTGCTGATGACTCTTTTGTTAAAATCATAAACAATTTTCACCTAGTTGAACACACTGTCCAACCATTTGGGGAGAAGCCATGAAACCGGTATTGTCATTAAACAAAGAAACTTTCCAAAATATTGGACTGGTGGACAATAAAATGTAACCACTGTGAGATTAATAAACTACTTTGAGTTGTTGCATTTCAAATATGGCACCTGTGCTGTGGTTATGCTTACTTTTTCCAGCTGCGGTGCATCAAAAATGTATCACTGTGCAAAATGTGTTTTAGTGAGTGGAAATGTGTTTAGTTTGTGTAGTTTTAAAAACTTGCTTATGATGTGATGGAAGGTAAACTGGAGGTTGATAATTGGGTGGGAACAATCTGAGATGTAGAGGAGGAAGTGGAGGAGGAAGAGAAGAACAGAACAAAGGACAGTACTTCCAGATGTTCATGGAGTGAATATGAGGCAAGCAGGATAAAGAGTCCAACCCATCCGCAGTATAATTGTGCTGCCCTGTGTTGTACTGAAACATCTGTGCATACAGTTCCAGTACATTACTTATAAACAACATGGGGCATGGTGGTGGTTCATTACTGCTTTTACTGCAGTTACATTTCGGTAGAATTGAAAGATGACATCATTAGCATAGAAGGTCTGAAGATTTTCTTTTTTCTGGAACTTCATGTTCTGCACCACTTTTCCATTTTTCAGTGAGTATAGGTGTCATGTAGTAGACTTTACTGGCTGTGTGTGTGGGTTGTTTGACTTTGAGCACAGAAACGGCTGGGATAGGTTTTTAATTATTGTTTTTTGTCAGAAATTTAGTAAATGTAGTTCAAAAAATACATGTCATAATTGGGTGCTAGTTTAGCTCACTGGGTAGAGCAGGCAGCCCATATGCCAAAAGGTTAATGCAGAAGCCTGGGTTTGAACCTACCCTGAGGCCATTTACTGTGTGTCTTCTCCCAAGCTTCCCTGTCTTCACCAAAAGTGTTTAAAACAATAACCTCAGATAAAACTAAAGCCCTACAAATCTAAGAAACATAGAGTCTAACCAGATGCTTACTCTGGATGGTATTTCCTTGGCCTCCAGTAACACTGTGAGGAATCTTGGAGTCATTTTTGACCAGGATATGTCCTTCAATGCACATATTAAACAAATATATAGGACTGCTTTCTTGCAGTTGTGCAATATTTCTAAAATTAGAAACATCTTCTTCTAGGCTGGACTACTGTAATTCATTGTTATTAGGCTGTCCTAAAAGTCCCTGAAAAGCCTTCAGCTGATCCAAAATGCTGCAGCTAGAATACTGACAGGGACTAGAAAGAGAGAGCATTTTTCTCCCATACTGACTTCACTTCATTGGCTCCCTGTTAAATCCAAAATTGAATTTAAAATTCCTCTCCTCACATACAAGGTCTTGAATAATTAGGCCCCACCTTAGCTTAAAGACCTCATAGTACCATAACACCCCAATACAGTACTTCACTCTAAGACTGCTGGTTTACTTGTGGTTCCTAGGATACTTAAGAGTAAAATGGGAGGCAGAGCCTTCAGCTTTCAGGCCCCTCGTCTGTGGAACCAGCTCCCAGCTTGGATTCGGGAGCCAGACACCCTCTCTATTTTTAAGATTAGGCCTAAAACATTTCTTTTTTGATCAAGCTTATAGTTAGGGCTGGATCAGGTGACTCTGAACCATCCCTCAGTTACATTGTAATAGGCCTAGGCTGCTGGGGGACTGCTAAGTGTTTCTTCTTCACTCATCTCTTTTCCCTTTCTCTGTGTTTATACACCACTCTGCATTTAGTCATTAGTTATTATTAACTAACTATATTGCACAGCATATCTTTTGTTCTGGCTCCCTCCTCTCAGCCCTAGTTGGTCACGGCAGATGACTGCCCCACCCTGAGCCTGGTTCTGCCAGAGGTTTCTTCCTCTTAAAAGGGAGTTTTCCCTTCCCACTCTTGCCAAGTGCTTGCTCATAGGGGGTTGTTTTGATTGTTGGGGTTTTCTCTGTAATTGTTACAGGGTCTTTACCTTAAGCACCTTGAAGTGACTGTTGTTCTGATTTGGCACCATATTAATAAAATTGAATTAAATTGAATTGAAAAGCAGTGAATGGTACCACAAAGTACTTATTTAGTGCATATAGCTGGATACACTGTACTGATGTTACAGTAGAGAAAAGATGTTTCCACCTTTGCCTCATGGTTGGGTCGAGTTCTTGTTCATTATCTCTCTAGGTCGTATACTACATACTCTACATATTCTTTTTGTACTTACTGCACTACTGTCTAAGTGTCTACACATGACTGGGTTTGACAAATTGATTTATAAGTGAAATAGGTGGAAAGAAATTATATCATATTTTATCTTTTAATGTAGAGGAGGTTGTTTTTGGTGCTGTCCACAAAGAACAGGTTTAGTTTTGCTGACCTGGGCTGAGTTTTGGCTCCTTGAGTGTCAAGGTTTGGTAACTGTGTGTTATTTTTAATGTGTAAGCAATGGTTAAAAAAAAAAAAAGAAAAAGAAAAGAAAAGGATGTAAGATATCTGTGAAATTAGGTTTATATGAGTTAGATTTGTATGGTGATAGTTCTGTGTAAGATTTTGTACCTTCATTTCACCTGAGTCACAGAAGTTCTTCCCTTCAGATACATTACTGGAAAATTTATCAGCTAAATCTTATTGTTGTTGTTGGTAACATTGTCTAAAGATAGAAACCAGACTCAGTGATTATAAAACTGAGTTCTTGTTTTGTTACACAATAAAAGAATGTGAAAGCAACACATTCCTGTTTAATAAAACACCCACTCTACTGTAGAGCTTTCAATTTGATCCATGTACTTCAATGAGGTCCCTCTGGTCATATATTGCATACTCTCACAACCAAACTTAACTTTTGAAATCATTCTATAAATAGATCTTTATATGATACAAGGATCACTGTTTATTTCACCAGAAGAAGTGGTCTGCCATGCTATCAAGTGTGGGGACACATATACCAATACTGCGTTTACATGTGGTTCTCCTCCACCTGTTCATTCAATAAACAATGATAGAAATTTTGCCCATAAAATGTCCCAGATGCACTGAACTTTCTTGAGGAATATACTGTATACTCCTGTATCAACAGGAATGTGCTGCTTGTAAGGCTGTGATTCTGGGTCTTCAGATTGTGACACATGTATGTACAGTACAAGTGAAACCAGGATAAAAATGCCTTGGATTGTTTTTAAAAATCTCTTTTTCTGATTAACTGTTTTTTGATGCTACGGATAGTTTTTATTGCCTATAGATATCGCTTTTTGATTTACAAAATCTACATTTTGTCTATATAAAGTCTGTGTTTGGCTTCAAAAAGCACTGTTTTCCAAGGTCTTTGCAAGGTATGTATTTCCAAGCATCTTTAGTAATTTGCCACAGCTCTTCTGTTTATTTCTTTGTTTGAATTGCTTATCATTAAGGTAGTGGATACAATTTGGAACATTTAACTGGCCTGTGTAACTTTTACACAGTCCACAGTTCTTCCACAGACTGTGTATAAATATTACAACCTGCAAAGTAACGAAAAACATCTGAGATTGTATTCCGATTATTTTGTCCATACATAAGATTTGTATGCAATATTTTGGGAATTTAAAAAAAAAAAAAAAAGGATTGCCGCGCCATCTCTGCAGCCAATCTGCATCCTTCATTCTCGCTGACGTCAACGAACTACCAGGTTCAGGAAGTTGGAAGTTTCACTCGACTTTTTACGCGACTCTGTTTTTAAAGACGGGTTTAATTTACGAATTTAAAACACGCCGCGGTTGAAAGTAGCATTATTATTTAAAGAAGCTCTCTTTGTATATACTTCCTCTGTAAGTCAGCGCAGTAGGAGGACGGACGGGACGTAAATACATCTCCAAATAACTGAAGATGTCAACCTCAAACCCGCTGGCTCCTTACAGCACCGAGCTCCATGATGACCAAGCAGATAAAGTGAGTACTGGTGCACAGCAGTGTCCTCTGTGGGGGGTATCTGCTGTGTGGTGAGGTGACATTTGAACTTGATACGCCGCAGAGAAGACTTGAAAACGGGGTCAAAGAGGTCGCTAGGCTGCTAGCATATAATGTTTGCGTGCTACGACTTCTCCCTCTGTCCAAAAATCTGCCGTTAACTTGATTAACATCATCTTTGCTCACACTAGAGGCGGTTAGAGCAAGGCCGTGAGGAACAGGACACAGTAATGCTTAATACGTACTGTGCACACAAGTTAATGTCAGGCTAGGCTTCGTAAATGCACCGTTAACGCCCTTTTCGTGGAAAAAGGCTCAAGCGTGTAAGAGAACAGAAATGCTTTTACTGCTCTGACTGGTTAGAGAAGTAAAAGCACAGTAAAGTTAATGTCCTTAGTGGCTGCTGTCATTTGTGTCCCATTAGGCTACAGGACACAAATAATAGTAAATGAAACTTGGGCTTTTCCCTGCTAGGACTCTCTAATATTCTATGTTCTTGATCATTCATGTACAGCATAATGTCATCATTGTTGCATAAAGCTCTACTTTTTACATGAGATCTGCTTTTGTTAAATTTGGTGTATCAAAACAAAATCATCCATGTCATTTCCACCCTTCCACACATCCAGAATAGGACGGTTACTTAAGGATGTGGTACTTTGGGGTGCGCTCTTATCGCCACAGTTGTTAGAAGGAGGCTTTTTCTGATACAAACCCCCCATTTATTCAGGCTTGGGACAGGTTACTTACTGACATGTTAACCATAAATTACAAATTTATTACAATAACAATTGTTGTTATACATATTATGTTCAAATAGTGACTAGGGACTGTTTTCTTTTTGGTTGCAGAAATTATTATGCCTTTATCTGACACAGCCTTGAGGCCTTCCTTCTGTTTGATAAATTAGTCACATACTTATTTTGATCTGCTCATTTTGGTGAGATGACTGCATTATGTTGTTAACGTGGTGGAGATAGGAAACATGTCTTGACTGAGGTCAGGGAGATAACTATAATTTTTCGCTCACCCTTTCCTTTTTACAGCACCCAGAGGCTCACTGTACACACACACACACACACACACACACACACACACACACACACACACACACACACACACACACACACACACACACACACACACACACGTCATCATCCGTGCAAACACAAGGATGATTATCAACCCAGCAACCCTAATTCAAACAACGCTTCCTGTCAACGCTTCAAATTAAAAGCCCAGCGATTCTGAAACTTTTATTTCGTAAAGGGAATTTTGTAATGAAACATTTACAGGCACACCAGTCGAATGAGTTTATATCGCCTTCAGCCTTTGTGAGTCGAATGACATTAAAGTAGAATGTAAACACTGTTTAGTTTATACCTATGGCTTTGCACCGTGAAGACAGAGACCACAAGTATTGAGACCAGTTTGCACAGCCTTGTTTTTAGACCAGCCTTTGCATACTGATAGATGTAATCTGTAGTTTGGCTACGAGATAGCCATAGCCTGAATATGAAAGATGGATGCTAAGTTATGAGTAAGCTGCATCTCTAACTGTATGGGTAAAATGCACAGACTAACACATGCCTGTTAATCACTGCTAAATAACAAGTTAATAAAATACCAGAATTTACTGCCATTTTAGACAGTTTCATTCCTTTTGTATTCCATTTTGAATAATATTTTTTGTCTCTTTTTAATTATATTACCTTCTGTTTGCCTTATTCATTGCCTTCTGATGGTAATCTTATGCAATCTGCTGAAATGCCAAAATAAATTATAGCATTTGTTCTGCAGTGGTTGTACATTAATATTGCCCTTGGACCTTTTATGCTGATTCTTTTTGATTTGTGGCTGAATAGATCTCTTTTGTTCTGTTGTTCTGCTGTATTCTCCTATTGTTGCAGTCTGTTCTTTGCTGTCATTAAATGGTGGATTGTTAGAATTGATGATTTTCCTTGTTCCTAGATGCTGCTATTAATCCATGCTCTAACTGCATGGCCACTTACACTGAATTAATTATAAAATATGAATTAATCTCCCAAACCCTCCTACTGAGTTGGACATTTAAAATTGCTTCAGAAAGTATAATAAATAGACTTATTAAACCCTTAATACCAAAGTGAAAACCTGTTTTTAGAAATTATTGCAAGACCCTTAATCTTTGTAGAAGCCCCTTTGACACCCAGCTGTGACTCTTCTTGGGGTCTAATTTCAGGCTTTAGCAATATACTGTAGAGTGTGTACTGAAAGCGTAGGGGTCTGACAACTTACTGATGTAACCGTTCTGACACATTTCACAAAAGAAAAAAGCGCAAGGCCAGTAAAGAACACATGCAGCTATACTGTGTGGGATGAGGCAGTCATGATTGTGGTTTAGAACACTTCTAGGAACAAGATAACAGTGCTAAAAAAGTTATTTTATGAGCTGTCCAGCTCTCCTCCTGAGAAAGATAGGGAGCTCTGTCTAGAAGAAATTAAAGGGTGCTGGAGCTGTCAAAATGCAAGTGGGTACTCTGGCGACCCTGGCCAGGCCACCAAAGTACTGCAACTTTGGGGGTGGCTGTAGCTCAGGAGGTAGAACAGGTCTCCTACTGATCAGTGGTTCGATTCCTGGGTGCTCCAGGCTACGTGCCAAAGTATCCTGGGCAAGATACTGAACCCCAAGTTGCTCTCCGACGCAAACGTTGGAGTATGAATGTGTGTAAATGTGTTTGCTTACTTAGCTTACTTACTCATGGAAGTGCTTGGATGAATGGGTAAATGTAAACGTGTTGTATAAGCGCTTTGAGTGCTCAGAGTAGAAAAGTGCTATAGAAGAACTAGTCCATTTACATAGAGACAGACTGCCATTCACGCTCACATTCATCCCTATGGCTAATTTAGAATCACCAGTTAACCTATCATGTATGTCTTTGGGCTGTGGGAGGAAGTCACATAGGCGTGGTGAGTCCACACAGAAAGGCCCCAGCCAGCTGGTGGATTCAAACCCGTGACCTTCTTTCTGTGAGGTGATGGAAAAATGAAATGTATCCAAAATCCTGAACTTTGTTTTCCCGTTAACTTTTAACTACATAAGACTGCGATCATGTATATGGTACCAGTCAAAACTTTGGGTGAGCGTGTCCAAACTTTTGACTGGTGCTGTAGTTGTGCAAGTCTTTTGTGCACAACAGAAATTACTTCTTTAAATGACATCAGGTGCGTCAGTATACAATCATGAAGCTCACTCGGAGGTATGGTGGGAAAGGTTTTTTTAAATTTATTTTTAATTTTTTTACATAGATTCACACAGGTTAATTTAAAATGAATGCAGGTCACTAAAGAAGAAAATTTTGCCATTAGAATAAAGACTGCCAGCAACAATTCAGTGTCCATTTGAAGCATCGATTTTATTATTCCAATAATGTAGTCTGCCTGAGGTGCACCGATCCAAGAGCAAATTAAAGTTGACAGAGAGAATGGGTAATAAGATAAAGATTATTGCATACAGTACCAGTCGGAAGTTTGAGTGTGTTCATACTTTTGACTGGTCCTGTATATCATTTGATTTGGCAGATTTTTACAGCAGATGTCTTTCCTGACTCAACCCACAGACATCTGAAAAGTAAAAGCTCTGAAAATGATGCCTGTTCTTGAACCTGTCTTGAAGATAAGATTAGTGAAAGACTAATGAAAGGATCTCAATAGCAAATACAAATAAGAGTTTAAACAGGGTACCTCTGCCTCATCACTCTGCCAACTTTGAACTGTTTGGAAAACAGACTGGAGCTGTGTGTAATACCGGAGCCATGTTACTCTATGAAAAGCTTTTTCCCACACTTCAGGAAAACTAATACCTGTGGGACTGAAGAGTCTGAGAGGAGATAGATAATACTGAGTAAGCCTCTCACATTAAGAAAGAAAATCTATTTTTAACAAATAGATGCGGTGCCAGGCAGCACAATTTCCGAGTGAGAGGTGAGAATCTGAGTAAAACATTCCCATTTAACTGAAATGTGTCACTAAGAACTGCGACAATGGGAACTGGGGATCTGCATTTAAATCCAGCCTAATATCAGCCTTTCCAGTTAGAAAGTGCAATTTGCACTTTTACAACAGTGGTGCACAAATACTCCAGCATTCGTGTCAGTGTATTGCCTAGAAACATGGTTCAGCCCAGGGACCATGGTGACCTAGTACCAAAGTTGAGTCATTGAAATGGACATATTTTCATTAAGTCCTGTCATAAATCCCTTTCTCTAAAAGCTTTAAGACCACATGAAAGTAGTTTCCTTGTTAATTTAGCCTCGCGCCAGACCTCTTTGTTCACTTATCAAATTTTGTAAAGATTTTGTGAATGATTTGATTTCGCAAGTAATTAAACGAGATGGAAGTCTCTTTTGGGAGGTCTAAGGTGTTGGGAATGTCATTTTGGACGGGGATGACAAATTTGCTGCTAAAAGTGGCATCACATAACAAAATGTGTATACGTATGCAATAAAGAGTCTCACAATCTTATAATGAAGCAGCAGGAAAATACCTTGCAGATGAGACTTAAATATATTGAGTGATTTCATTGCAGCATCATTGTGTAATTATACTGCAAAGTAAAGTAAAAACACGAATAATAGGAAATGATGTGTAAGCTCTTTAAGGCATGGGAACACTGTAAATTTTGACAACAGAGTGTAGGCAGCACATTTCTTACTGCAGAGCAGCACTCAATACCTCTGCCACCAGTTTCATTAAAAGAATTTCAAAAATGACAGTGCGTGCCAGCCTGGCACAACAAGAAGAACTACTGGTAGAGAAACTCAGAAAAAGTCGTTTGGTGTCAATTTCAGATTCACCTTAAACGTGCTGCTGCTGTTTGTTCCTTGTTTATATTTAAGTGTGTGTGTGTGTGTGTTTTAACACATTGCCACATACTGTTTAAAAAATTTGGTAGGAAGCTGCACACCACTAAACAATTATCTCCTTGAACCCTTCCAAAGAAGGCTGTGGTGGAGATTGTATTTTCTCAAGCAGAGTAATTAGTGCTGATATAAATAATAACACTGTTAATTATTTATTTAGGTGGGCAAATACCTGCACCGCCTCCAGCTGTCAGATCAGACTTTGATGGATGTGTCAATGCGATTCCGTCGAGAGATGGATAAAGGCCTGTGCAGAGACACCAACCCAACAGCCGCTGTCAAGATGCTGCCCACATTTGTGCGCTCCACTCCTGATGGAACAGGTGACACCTGTTTCATATTGCTTTTCATTTGAGACTGACATGAGTCTATAGAAATGATGTGACCAGTGAAAATGTGTTTATTGAGAAAGGAGGTTTTGTCATGAGGCAACATGGTTAAATGTTCTAATCGTCTTTTCTGTTACAGGGTTTTTATCTGATCATAAAAACTCAGACTGACATTATTGAGTTTTTTTAAAGAGCTCTTTTTTCAGGGCAGGTACATCTGAGGGCTTAAAAAACATATAAAATGACACCACTGGTACTTTTTTCCAGTGTGCAACTGATAAAAATATTTTCAAGACTGATACAGACACCGATAGTTGGCAATTTAAAACTCTACTGTATTAGACAATGTTTTTTTTTTCTTATGAAACAGATTTCCTTGACATTTGTTATTTATTTTTTTTAATCTGCTTGTTTACACCCTGACTGACTCTGCTTGGTTCAGCTGGTTGTCTATGTTGCCAACAGAGAAGTTGCAGAGTGTCTTCTGGTGGACAAACTCTGCAACATCAACACTCATGACGACACCACTCGTGGCTGAAGGGTGTTTCTCTCATCTCTTCTTTACTTTAAATTTTCATTTATCAGCAGTTATAAATGCTGAGGCTGATAGATCAACAACTAGATAATATTGGCTTCTCTTTCTCATTAATAATTATAATAAATAATAATCTAATTAATTTCATTTGCCATCAATAGCATCTTGTTTTTTCATCTCAGTAATGTGTATGATTTTATGGTTTTCCCCCAATTAAGCCTTTTTTTTTTAAAACTAGTCCTCTGCCTCAAGTACACAAGAGTTGACATTATAGATGGATGTGTTTTTCATTGCAGCTGGAATGATAAATTCAGTCATTCTTAATCATTCTTTAAAGAAAAACAAAACAAAAACTTTCTAACTTCAGTATGTATGCAGAGAAGGCTTTTTTTGGGTTCCTGGAATTGAATTACCTCTTGTCTGACTGATCAATAAAGTATAAGATAATAGTTAGTAGCCATCTGCCTTCTGATGCCAAACACAATTCATTCCATTCCACTGAGTAACAGCTGAAGGTGAAAATAAAATAAAATAAGAATAGAAATATTAGACTTTTTCTGATATATCAGGAACACTCTGGTTGATTGTGTGTTTGATATTTTATGTAACTTTGTTTTTGTTCTTTTAAAGAACAAGGAGAATTCCTGGCCCTTGACCTTGGTGGATCAAACTTCCGAGTGCTTCTGGTCAAAGTTATGGGTAATGGAAAGCAAAAAGTGGAGATGGAAAGTCAGATTTACGACATCCCTGAACACATAATGAGAGGCAGCGGGTCTGAGGTAAGAGGCGTTCCCATTATGGACAGCTGATGTTTGTGGTACACGGCAAATCGCAGTGCTGTTTAGCTCGTACTGTCTTATGGCTGAGGTGTGTAATCCATGCTTGAAGGAAGAAGCATATACTGAGTAGATGTACCAAGAGAAATCAGCCTCATCAATCTAAAAATGACAATTAAATTAGCATTAGTTTATTTGTAGTTCATCTGTACAGGTACTGGTACAGTCATGGTAAAAAAAAAAAAGGCTTTTAATTCAAAGGTTTTACATATCAAGATATAATTAATAAAAAATGTCTGATGCTTTACCGGGTCTTTAAATGAGGTAAATACTCAGGTAAGCAGCTACACATAACATTTTATACCTTTTCATTATTTATTGAACAAAAGCTAAGCCAAAATGCAGAAGCTGTGTGTGAATAAGAGTAAGTGAGTAAGTACACATCATGATTCAGTAGATTGGAGAACTACCTTTAGCAGCAATAACTTGAAGTAATAATTTTCTGTGTGATTGCATCCACCACGTCTTTGTGGAGGAATTTTGGCTCACTCTTCTTCTGACATTGTTGTGTCAGTTCATTGAGGTTTGTGGCCATTCATTTATGCAGAGCTCTCTAAAGGTCCTGCCACAGGATTTCAATCAGGTTGAGTTCTGGACTTTGGCTGGGCCATTGTAGCACCTTAATTCTTTTGTTTTTCAGCCATTCTGTTGTAGATTTGCTGCTGTGCTTGGGATCATTGGGCATCATTTATTAATATTTGCTTGGAAATGTTCTCACTCTGTGCTAAAAAGGAGTTCACATGCAGAATTGCGATCAAATTCATGAAACATGCGTATTTGGTTCTTACCACCGTGCGGAAATCAGAACCATTTGGAGCCAACAGCCTTGTGCAACTTTCCAGACAATTTGCATAATATGTGCATATTACTCCACCCTATTTCTCTATATAAGGAAACAGGTTTACCTCCAGGTGAAACAGAAAGTGGTGATAGTGTTGTAAGAGAGAAGCCTGAACGCCTAAGGTAAGAAATAAGGAGAAAATGTGACTGTAGAAAATTGAATAATAGTCTCTGAAATGTCTGAGGTCTAAGGAGGATGCCAGAAGAGGGGCAGCTTTCTGAAGTGTTTCCATGGGAGAAACAACCATTTAAAACAAATAAATAAATAAATAAAAAGTGACACTCAGGCTAAAATAACACGAGTGCTGGATATCATTTCTGCTGTGGCTTAAGTAAAAAAAATAGTATCAAAATTGATATGAAAAAGAAGAAGAAAACAGGTGGAAGATCTCTGAGCTCCAGATGAGAATCTCACTGCAATGGGGAAAAAAAAAATCCAGATTCTCCAGCATCTGTGAAATACTGCCAAAAAATTATACCGTAAGAGATGACATCCAGCAATGATAGAAGACATTTTAATGAAAAATAGAATTTAAGATAAGATAAGGGATAATGGAATATGTTTAAATTAAAAAGTTCAAGCCTACAGCTTTCCCTTTAGTATTTTGTTTTTAATTGTAATTCTGTGGCTTATGCTGTTTTAGGAAACTAAATGATGACCAAATGGAAGTCATAATAATCATCATAAAAATAATTAATATTGTGTCATTCATTAGTTGCAGTAGTCATATTCATTTTAAAGTCTGGTGTTTAAATGCCTGGCAGCCAGGCTGTCATTTATTTGTACTCACGTTCAGAAGGCCTTCTAAATTTCTTTGTACTTTAGGAACAAATTTAGGTACCAAAGTATTGATAAATCACAGATTTGTGCGTGAAATGTTTGTATGCATAATTCCTGCTCAGATTTGTGCATATGCGCCGTTAGTAAATGAGGCCAGTTGTTCTGTTCTGATCCAATTTGGGCCAAGCTTTAGCTGTGGGCCCGATGGCCTCACATTTGACTCTAGAATACTTCGGTGTACAGAGGAGTTCACGGTCGATACAATGCTGTGGTGCCATGCTCTTTTTAGAGAGAAGAAGCTGTCTCCTGGCAACCCTTCCAGGTGACAGCATTCACTTGTGAATGATTTTTCTCACTGTAGAAGGATGAACTTCAAATAGTTTGGAAATGGTCCTTCCCAAACTGATGGGCAGCAACAATTGCTTCTCTAAGATAGTTGCTGATGTTTTTGTCAGGATATCAGTTTGTCAGTGTGTTTATGCCACCTTGCATTTAGAGCACATTAACCAGTGACTCAATAAGTGGATTGGCTTCCCATTGATTACCTGTGATCCACTACTGTATGTTTCAGTAAGGTTATCAATTCACTTCCTGAATTGTTATTTTATGTCAGATAAACAAAAATACACACAATTACAAATATCAAAAAACAAGTTATTCAGTTAGAAACTAGAAGGCTTTTGCAAACCGACAGACTGGGTTTTGTGGGGCTGTGAGAACTAAAAACAGACAAATATAACAGATGCCGAGACCACCATGAACACCAACCCCCGCTGAGCCTATAGCTTTCTGTAGTGTCATATTCACCCAGTGTTTTACTAATTCCCCATCCACCAGCATCCATTTTCATGGCCTCAGGATGTAGCAAGGTGAAGACTAAAAAATATAAAGCTCAGCAGTAGCCTGGGCTTTGAAAGAGAAAGATAACGCAGTCTATATCAACATTAAATTAAATAGTGCACCAACTTCCCTGCAAACCACAGGCAGCCTAAATCTTGTAGCTCGACATGAAAATTAAAACAACAAACGAATTAACAACTTCAGTGCCTCGCTTTTAAGCTCTTATAAGACTGTTGAATTGAACTGAATTCATGAAAGAGCTCAAAGGATTGGTTTATAAATTTTAACAATGTTGCAGTAAACAGTTAAGCCTGTTTAATCTGCTTTTGTTTGTACACTTTCTTATATAGACTAATGAGAAAGTGTTAATGACATGAAATACAACAGAAGCTGGCTATAGAGTCATGTGAAAAAGAAAGCTTCCCATACTAATTCCATTTAGCATCAATAGCATCTCTCCTTCAAGTTTACTGATCTGAAGGTCAAAGTGATAATAATGCTCTACAGAGCTATTTAAAGCTATGTTTCTTACTGCCATTGTTTATATGACAGCATATAGGGAATGATATATGAAGATTCTAAGTATCACGACATAGTCTGCATCCAAATATCATGCCACATGTGACCTCTGATCTCACTTTACATCTGGCTTTCTTTCAACTTGAATGTGTTATATTTTTAAAGAAAGCATTGGCAAGAGAGAATGAGCTGCCTAGTTAGTTTGAAATATACTGAAGTATAATATTAAAGCCAGCAGAAAAGCCTCGGAAACATGACAGCTGGGCCGCTGATTTGGAGAGGGTCACAGACCACGTAGAGGAGAAGGAAATCTCCCAACTCTGATTTAGAATCGGCCATGTCAGTGATTGGAGACAGAAGGTTAGGAGAACAGAAAGTCAAGCTAGCGAGAGAAAAGTAGTTGGCCAAAGTCACCATCAAGAAAGACACAGAGCTAATCATATCTGAGATGGAGATTTTGACCAAGTGAACAAACATGATTTACACACTGGACTGCTTCATTTAGTTTTTGATCAAGGCTCATCAGTCAGACTGGGAAACTGTTGTAGTGTAATCTTTTTTTCTTTTTCTTTTCTTTTTTTAATAAAAGTTGACATTTGGCTTAAAAAAGTTTCTCCAGCTGGACTTTCTCCTTTTTCCCCTTAGCACTGCAGGCTTCCCTCTTACAACATAGTAACTGCTCTTTCCACTCCAGGTAAATGTGTTTCCTTATACAGAGAAATGGGGGTGTGGCTGTATGCAGATAGTATGCAGATTGCAGGCAGCAATCACAAGTCCGTTGATTTGAAATGAGTCAGATTCACTAACATAGCATGGCAGCAAGAATAAAATTGGCAGTTTCATCACTTGTCATAAATCTGACGGTGGTTTTGCATGCAAGAAGGGTAAGAACATTTCTACACACATATTGCTGGGGGTGGAAGGGTGATGATTTGGGCTTGTTTTGCTGTCAGACAGTTAAGCTCAGCTGAAACTGGTAGCTGGATCAAGTATGCACATATACATTGAAAATTAAACATGCAAATTTTCATCTCTCGCTTCATAAGAAAACCGACCTTTCCTCTCTTGCAGTTCTTTGACCACATAGCTGACTGTCTGGCTAATTATCTGGAGAAGATGGGCATCAAAGATAAAAAGCTCCCTCTGGGTTTCACCTTCTCTTTTCCCTGCCAGCAGACCAAGTTGGATGAGGTGAGTCATTTAGAAATTCTGCCCCTGAATCATAGTAATGTCAAATTTTGGATAGATTTGGCTGTTCACTACGTTAATTCAATTATATTTGTTTTTTTCTTGTATTTCTGTTTAATTAGAACTCTTATGTTTAGATACAGTACCAGTCAAAATGGGTGAGTGTGTCCAAACTTTTGACTGGTACTGTATAAAAACAGTTAAAATTATTTAAAATAAATCAAAAGAAAGCAATGAAATTTTTCATTTCTGTGCAACTTACCATTTCAAGGTTGCCTTATTAGTTGTTGCTGAATGACACAAATTCTCGCCCCCTCTTCAGATGTTCAAAATGCTACGGTACTTTAGACATCTTCTTTAAAATGTTTCCTTGCTAGATCTGTGGGTCCTAACTGTAGTAGGGAGACAGCGGGTTTTAGGAATGTCATGTCTGTACGCTTGGATGGTCATCTGATAACCTTTCCTGTCTGGACCAAGTCAACATGAAGAAGGGGGTGTGGCGAGCGATGGTGCTCTACTATTGCATGAACTGGGCCTTTCTTTCTTTTCAGGGCATTGAACACAGTATGAAGTTTCTCTAATGGCCCTCTGCTGTCAGTTGCTTTTACTTGCAGCTGTCAGTGAGGGCTTCACCACACTGCTGCCTTTCTTGGGTTATTACGTTGGCATTCTATCTAATTCTTCTTTTGCTGTGCAGAGAGTGATACAGTCCAGTCTGAGTATCTGGACACTTGCTCTTTGCATTCCTCTTGACTTTTTTTTTTTTTTTTTTAAAACTACATTAAATTGCCAAGTCTCAGTTTTATCATCTGTGGTTTTATCACAATAAGGAAAAAACTGGATGTTATATATATATACTGTTTTAACGCCACTCACTTGCCAATATGGCTGTTCAGTTCTCTTTCAATAACTTGCTTCACGAGTCAGATATTTTTTTTTTGGTTAAAATTTTCTATAGCTATAGCAGTGTTATCTTAAATTCTTTTGGCCATGATAATCATGTAAATGTGAATATCTAATCTCATGACTGCTCTGATTGAGAGCTAACTAGTCTGATGCACATTAAGCAAAGTCATCTTTCTGACTGTCAGTCAGCAACAGCCGTGAGTCCAACAGAAATCAGCAAATGCGTAACATCTTCGCTGGTGTTCCTCTCTCAGGCCTTCACTGCAAACACCTTCAACTTTTACTTGTATTGGGGTTTTCTTCCTCCTTTCACATACTCAGCAAGTGCTGTGCCGCTCAGTTTAAAGAGAGCATGTAGATGATTTGGACAGTTTAAAAAAAAACATCTTCACACTAAAAAGCCCTTTGATCACTTAGGTCATGTGTTTGTAATACTTAATGTTATGATTTTTGATGGATTTAGCTGATTGTTAGCACACACAATGCTTTTGTATTCTTTTGCATTCCTCCTGTTGCTTCCATCAGCAATGAAATATTCAGTAAATGGCAGTAGGGCAATTCTAATGAGAGATGTAGAGTAAATCTTCTAGGCTGTAACAAAACCACTAGTAGGTGGTGTGGTTTGGGTTATGAGCTGGGGTTTTTTTTCCTTCAAATTTTGAAGAAAAATGATTTTATTTCATCAGTCCACAGAACTCTGGTTCTACAACACAGGCGGTTTATTTTTGGGTGTTTTATATAATTTGGTCCCTGGCCTACATCCTCGTGACCTTTTTCCCTGTATACTCATAAAAGGGTACTGACTTCCTCAATATCTGCCATTTTCTAGTTTTTCTGTGCACACTTGTGCAACAGAGAAATCAAACTTCCACTGATGTCTCTCTTATAGATTATTATGTTCTTCATTTGCATAGTCACCTTTTTACTTCTTATACTGACAGATAACTCCACCTCAGCCTAATTTGCAACCCTCAGTCAGCTTGAACCTACAGGTGAGAACCTTTGTCTATAAACATATGTTGAAACAACGCGCAGCTTCCCAAGAAGGTTTTAGTAACCAAACTCTCCAATTACTTTCGGGCACAGTGTGTTAAAAGGGCTGCGTCCCCCAAGCCATTCTGTCCTTATAAATGTATACCTGCTTATATTAAAGCTGAGACTTGGCACTTTATTGTAGTCCATTATATTATTCCAAATTTAATGTTCAAACCTGTTGCTAACTGAACTCCTAACATATACAGATCGTTTGTGGAGTGGATACTGCAATACCTCCTCTATAGTCAGTAAAATCCATCATCTGCTTGGACTGTGAAAACTAGTCTTCAGGATGGGCAGAATGTAAATCTTTCACCTTTAAAATTGTTTAGTCATAATATTCATTAATTTTGCTCTCCTCTAGTGAATGAATGCTAGTTATAATAAGCAGCTTTCATGTTCCAGACATGTTACCAGGCTGTGGTGTGGAGGTGGCTGGACCATGAATTATGAGGTGCTTTTCATGAATGTAACTTGTAATGTTAAACATAATTTGACATCAACAGTGATTCATATTTGGTTAAAGCTTTTTCCTCTAATTGGAGTATAGCTTAAATAAGCCCGTTAAAGCAGATTCACTAACAGGTTTTTGATATGAGTTAATTAATTAATTAATCAATTAATTAATCTGAATATAAAAGTAGATATATGGTATGGTACTTACCCACTGCTACTTATGTGCCTTGCTTTTTTAGACATACGCTTTTTACAGGAAAGAGTTAGGATTTCGTTTTTGCCAGGTTATGGCATCATTTGATGATGTACACAGTGTACTTTGTCATCCGAGTGAGGGACTATTGCAGCCAGTGGTGAATTGCAGTGTTTCATGATGGGATGTTATTGGGTGATTTGTAATCCACCGTGGTTGAGTCACTCGGCCATTTTATTATTAAACTGACTTGCCCTGTTTTTGTTTTCCTATTTGCAGGCTGTTTTAGTGTCTTGGACCAAAGGCTTCAGGTCAAGTGGAGTGGAAGGAAAAGATGTGGTCAGCCTCCTGAGGAAATCCATCAAGAAAAGAGGGGTAAAAATGGAAACATTTGCAAATCTATAAACGCTTGGAAAATTTGGAAATGTATTGACACAGTGCTAACTCACTGTTTGGGCCCAAAGTTGTAGCTGTAGTTACATTCACTGGCTACTGTATGAGGTACATCTTCCTAGTAGCAGTTTGGATCCCCTTTTGCTTTCAGAACTTCTTAATTCTTCATGGCCTAGATTCAACAAGGTGATGGAAACATTCCTCTCCACTCTTTGTCAGTGGTTGGATGATGAAGAGAATATAACACAGCCGATGAGCCAATCATTGGTTCATGTGCCGCTTTGAAAGCCTTGCTAATTTCTTCAGTAAGCTGGCTGAAGTAGTGGAAAGACTCAGAACAACACAAGTAGACAAATGCAGACCGCCAGCCTAACTTGTTCCGCTATGCATCTGCCACGTTGTTTGTTGTGAGACTGTGCTATGATCAGATTAACCAATCAATACAAACATGTCCCTACAAGCTGAAAATTTGCATGTATCCAGGGGCTTTATGAATCAGCTTTGTAAGCATGCATAAATGGGGAAAAGGAATAAGGACTAGCCAAAACCAGAGTTTATGGTAAATTCTGAGTAGAGTCGTGGCTACGCTCACCACAAACAACACATTTAGTGTGTCTGTTGACAGCTAACTTCCAGCTAAATTCTGTTTGGAGCAAACAAATGGAAAGTTGTAAAAAAGTATAAATGGCACAATGTGAAAGTTTCTATTACTTTCTATATGAGCACACAGTTCAGGTATAGGAAGACGAACAGCATCTGGCTATGGCTCATATGCAGATACATTTAATTCAGGGGAGGACTGACATTGAATAAACAGAGCAGATACAACAGGGTCTTCACACTGTGAGTGCTTGGATCTCTAATAACTTGGAAGAAAAGGCTAACACTGCATGCGTCTTGTGCAGATGACCTGGGGTAATGATAACATGAGCTGCTGCTGTGCACTTTCAAAGATTTCAATGATACTTCCAGCTATTAATATAAAAGGGCATCTGCAATAACTAAACAGCAAATAATAATAATAATAACACAATAACCTCAGCAAACCAAGGCAGCTGGTTTATATAATATATTTGAATGATGTCCTTATAAAAACTCTTCAGTGAAATAAGACAAAAGGCAGTTCTAGATTCAATACACAGTTCTGTGATGCAAGAAGCAGTGAATTCAAATAACTGCTTGTTTTAATAAACAGATTCTCATTGCAGGACTTTGACATTGACATTGTGGCAGTAGTCAATGACACCGTGGGAACCATGATGACCTGTGGCTTTGATGATCGCCACTGTGAAGTTGGCCTCATTGTTGGTAAGCTGTGAATATAACAGTAACCGTGAATAGAAATGGATTGTTAGAGTTTAACCACACGACAGTTAGTGCAGTATTAATATGTGATGTAATTGTTCTTGGGGAATAAAATGTGCCGTCCTTGGACTGTCTAACATTGTGCAATATTTTACTGTTTCCTGTTGGTTAAAAATATTGTCATTCGTCAATTTAAAAAAACATCGTGAAGTGCTGAAGGCCATAGCACATGCACTCATTAAAGAACTTTGTATAGCCAAGTTCAAGGTTCTGCATTTCTTATTCTTCTTTATCTTGTTTGTATACAGTGTCTGCTGTGAAGTACTATATTGTTTTTTTTCCCGTAACTCTAATATTGTGTAAAATATAAACAGATTGGAATGAGTAGGTGAGGAATGAGCACAGTTGCTTGGAAAAGTATTAGATGCTCTTTTTACACTTTGCTTTTAAATTTCATCTTAAATGTTTAACCGCTTAGCTCCTAACACAGCCTCGTTTTCAGTCAGTTGTTGTGAAATTTCTTTCCTCAAGGAACGGGTACCAATGCCTGCTACATGGAGCAGATGAGGAACATTGATCTCCTGGATGGTGATGAGGGGCGAATGTGCGTTAATACTGAGTGGGGCGCTTTTGGGGATGATGGGGCCCTAGAGGACCTACGCACTGACGTTGACCGGGAATTAGACGCAGGCTCGTTGAACCCTGGCAAGCAGCTGTGAGTATGTTGGTTCTTATCTGACTTGCTATTAGATAAAACAACACAGTGGTGGCTTCACAGACAGACAGGCTTGAATTAGACATGACTATTTCTCTGGTTTCCATTGTTCGTATGGGTCTATTGATATATTTTGTGTGACTGCTTCAGCTTTTGTTGTTGCTGACATTAATGTAAAATATTCATTTAATTTATTAATTCAGAGTTCTGTCAAGAAAGTCACTGTGCCCTTGGGCTTTTGAGGTTTTGCAGACATGTGATCAATAACCAGGTGACGTTAACTTGTGTGGCATTTTGGATGTGTGACACACATGGTGACAATGCAGGATTAAGTGAATAAGGCCCCAGTCACACAGGTCTAGAGATTGGGCCACCACCAACTGGCATCTACCGGTTCTGAGGTAAAAAATTAGTATTCTTGTTCACGAACACTGTTCAGCTACTCTCAGAGCTGCAGTGAAAAGTGCAAGTTTTGAAAAGTGCAATGCAAACTGGAAATGAAGAAGTGAGCATGTTTCAAAAGGCACAACTTTTACTTTCTCCACTTCCAGTTTGCAAAACACTTCTTTAAATATTACTACTACTTGGCTGGTAGTTAGCATTTGCAGATGAACATGAAAAACTACAGGCAACTGTGGTGACCTGCTAGAAACCAAAGCAATCACTAGATGGATTTGGTGCAGCACGTTCTTTGCAACCAATTTCACCCAGTGACAGGCAGCAATTGCCAACCAGTTGGGAATACACATTTTTCCCTAGTAACCAGTGGTTGCATCATGTCCAGTATGGCAGACAACTCTGAACTTGAGGTGACATTAGAAGCCTCAATAACAGGCATTTTGCCCAGACAGGCGTTTTGGGGGTGAAGTGACTGATTTAAGTTTGCAGTCGGCTAATGTCATACTTTCCACCCACAATAAAGCATACTATGCAGAGAGACAGGACAAAGGAGGTGCATAGGTGCAGCTTGTGCTGATAAGAGGAGAAAGAGAGATTCACATACTTCAGTAAAAAAAGTCACTGTTAACCTTGTTGACATACTTCAATGAATGAGTTAGTTTAAAGTGTAATTAGTCAAATGTTGCTCAATATCAGTGAGTAATGTTAAAACATAAATCATAATTATTTGCCAGTATCTTTATTAAAATCTTTATAGTTCTGACTGTTCCAAACTTGGGTAGACTAGTGAGATAAATTAGTTGTGGCTTATATTTAACTTTTTCTTTTCTTTTTTTTAAAAATACAAATAAAAAGAAAATATTAAGGCAGATGATCAAGTTAAGCCCCTTGGGCCTCTGGGCTTGCTATACTTTGCTGTAAAGGTCGTCTGCCTCAGCATTTCATTTAGGAATAACGTCAGATCACGCTCACACCTGTGCAGCTCTGACTTCTCCTTTTATCAGATTCCATTTAGCGTTGTTATGACGTGACTTTGAGCAACTTGAATGAAGTGATCCCTGTTGTGCCAACCCTTGGTTGCATCACCTGGCCAATGTGATGTAAAACCAAACTGTGTCAAGTCTCCTTAATGGGATTATTAATTCTGTAGAGCAGGATATGTTAAATAGTGTATGATCATTTCTAGTCTCTGTTCCTTGAGAAGGCAGCTAAAAAGAGTTTGTGCTGTAGAAAAGATGGTGTGTTTGTACTGTTTCTCAGTGATTCAATCTGGTTTGTTATTTGGAGATATGGTACTTCAGAAGATTAGGACATTTATTTCTTAGTTCCACAGTGTGTGATAAGATGTTTGGCACAAATTCCTCACTTGCTGCCACTTTGTATGCGTTTGTGTCCATTTTTATATCTGTACCATTGCTGTTACCTCTGCATTTGGTTTTCGTGTCAAATTTAGCTAACTGAAGCAGACTGTAAGTAACAGTTTATTTATTATGTCTCTGAAATATTGTAATGTGTTGTAAGGGTTTTGTGTGAACCATCACTGCAGTAAAGTCTACTACTACTGTCTGCTTTCATTGTATGCCTTTGGTGGGCACAGTCAGTATATGCACCCCTCCAAATAGTACTGGAACAGTGAGTTCAATCCCTTTTTTTTTTTGCTATAGACTGAAAACATATGGCACTGACATTGAAAATCAATATGAGACAAAAGATCAATATCTCGCGGGTCACTGGTGTACTGAGTAACAGATGTGAGACAGGACCAAGGAAAACAACAGCAGTTGATGACAGAAGCATTGTAAGTGCTGTAAAGAAAGACCCTAAAACAGCTGTTAGTGACATAAGCAACAACCTCCAGAGGGCAGGAGTGAGGGCCTCACAATCTACTGTTCGCAGAAGACTTCATGAACAATCATACAGAGGCTTCACCAGAAGATGCAAACCACTAATAAGAACAGGAAGGCCAGGCTGGAATTTGCCGAGAAGTGCAGAGACAAGCCTCAGAAATTCTGGGACAAAGTTTTATGGACTGATGAGATAAAGGTGATGGAAAGGCTAAAGTTTGGAGCTATCAAGATGCTATCTTCTGAACTGTGTATCAGATCCAGATGTACATACCTGGAAATAAAAGCTGAGATGTTGATCATTTGTCTCATATTGATGTTTTGATGTCAAACCCAAATATGTTCAGTCTACAGCAAAAATAAAGGGATCGGCATCACTGTTCCAGTACTTTAGGAGGGGAGAGTATGTTGTGTGCGCATACACAGACACGCTACATTTTGAGGGCATAGAGTTTGGAAGGAATCTTCAGGGAGTGTAAAGTTGATATTGTGTCAAATGCTCCTCTGAGCTTTGTTTTTGCACAGGATTTTTTTAAATGGTGACTTGCTGCTTAA
This sequence comes from Pterophyllum scalare, assembly GCA_024447675.2. Classification (NCBI taxonomy): domain Eukaryota; kingdom Metazoa; phylum Chordata; class Actinopteri; order Cichliformes; family Cichlidae; genus Pterophyllum; species Pterophyllum scalare. The sequence continues at coordinate 104,368 of JAMQGT020000496.1, read as the reverse complement.
ATAAGTCAAGTTTAAAAAAAGAACAGGACAACATCAAGGTATAAAAATCTGTGTCAGCTGGACTAAAACCAACACACTAAACACTGTAAGGTAATTCAGCAATTCTGTTTTATTCTTAAGAAGTCACAGAACATCCCAACATATATTAACTAACAATAGAAGCAGCTGTACTACTAAAAGTAAATTAATGCATTGTAATATAGTTTTAAATAAGCATATTTGCTCTTTTTTTTCTTTCTTTTTCTACAAGCATCAATTTCTAGTTGCTACAAGCAGTGTCTTGTACTTGACTGGATTGAAATTTATTGTATTAACCTAAATAACAGTGAAGCAGAAAGAGATCTTTGCTATTTGGAGCTCTCCTGGTATGATCAGACCTGTACAACAGATACTAACTGCAGGTCAGATCATAATTACAACAAGGGCATAGTAACTACAGGGTTCATGTAAAATTCAGTTCTGTAGAGGTTAATGAAACAGATTAAAGATGAGCTGCTACTTAGATTGTCAGTGTGTAAGCAATGCAGCCTGTCACACAGTTGTGTTGTATTCACAAAAGGAAATGAATGAGTCATCCATACAGGTCATAACAAAAAAAAGTAACTTAAAAAAATTATAAAACAATTTCACTTACTTGTCTCTCACTATCAAATCCAGACAAGTGAAGAGAAAAATCAGCTTTTAGATTTGCTTTTAAAATGTCAAAAATGTATCTTCTCTCAGCAAGGAATCCAACATCAGAGAAATGTTCATTTTGTTAGAAAAGGAAAGAAGAGACGAAATGTATCAGTTTGTGGAATTTCAGTTCTCTTCATTTCAACACATGCTGTTATCTGAAATATCAGATGAGCAAGCCTCTGATGCAGACAAGTCTGCTCATCAATGTAATAAACAGTTGCAGGTTTACCAAAGTGTTAATTATCAGTTTTAATTGATTGATTATTTTCCAAAGAACTTGGGAAAAAAAAAGAAAAGAAATGAAAATGTCACGCAGGTGGAATTTGTGCATCTTACTTGCATCTTATTGTCAGATTTTGGTTTCTGCTAGAAGAGTGCAGCAGCTTTTTTAGAAGTTTCCTCAGCACAGATTGCTGAAACATTATTGATTTTGTAACGAGGCCTCCAGAGTTTACAGCTCAGTAGTTGAGCATTTGTTCAGCTTTCTGTTGCTTTTCTATTTGTTTGTGGTTGAGGAAATAAAGCATTTCCGGCAGGAGCTTACGTTTTGACTTCATATATATTCTTGTCACATTTTATGAATATGTGCACATGATGTTGTTTTATTCCTCTTTTTTTCATGTTGGATGCAGGTTTGAGAAGATGATCAGCGGGATGTACTTGGGGGAACTGGTACGTCTCATCTTGGTAAAGATGGCCAGATCACAGCTGCTGTTCCAGGGCATGACTACATCAGAACTTCTGACCACTGGACACTTCAGTACCAGCCACATCTATGCAATTGAGAATGACAAGTTAGTTATTCTGTGTGTGTGTGTGAGTGTGTGCATCTGAGACAACTCCACAGCTTCAGTTTAAAGTGTTTTTGCTGATTCTTTTCCTGACAGTACAGGGGTTGGACAATGAAACTGAAACACCTGGTTTTAGACCACAATAATTTATTAGTATGGTGTAGGGCCTCCTTTTGTGGCCAATACAGCATCAATTCGTCTTGGGAATGACATATACAAGTCCTGCACAGTGGTCAGAGGGATTTTAAGCCATTCTTCTTGCAGGATAGTGGCCAGGTCACAACGTGATGCTGGTGGAGGAAAACGTTTCCTGACTCGCTCCTCCAAAACCCCCCAAAGTGGCTCAATAATATTTAGATCTGGTGACTGTGCAGGCCATGGGAGATGTTGAACTTCACTTTCATGTTCATCAAACCAATCTTTCACCAGTCTTGCTGTGTGTATTGGTGCATTGTCATCCTGATACACGGCACCGCCTTCAGGATACAATGTTTGAACCATTGGATGCACATGGTCCTCCAGAATGGTTCGGTAGTCCTTGGCAGTGACGCACCCATCTAGCACAAGTATTGGGCCAAGGGAATGCCATGATATGGCAGTCCAAACCATCACTGATCCACCCCATGCTTCACTCTGGGCATGCAACAGTCTGGGTGGTACGCTTCTTTGGGGCTTCTCCACACCGTAACTCTCCCGGATGTGGGGAAAACAGTAAAGGTGGACTCATCAGAGAACAATACATGTTTCACATTGTCCACAGCCCAAGATTTGCGCTCCTTGCACCATTGAAACCGACGTTTCAATAATGCGAAAGTGGAAACTGTTATAGCTGCAAAAGGTGGGCCAACATCATATTAAACTCTACGGATTGAGCCAGACAAGTAAACTTTTGGCAGTATAGTGTATCAGACAGCTAAAGCTTGGCTGAAACTGGACAGTCTGAAATTTACAACAGAATGGCAGAAAAGGAAAAGAATAAAGGCGTTGCAATGGCCATGTCAAAGTGCAGATGTCAACATGATTGAAATGCTGTTGGTCTTCAGAAAGCTGGGCATAAACAAATGCCCGCAAACTAAAGCAATAATTTAAAAAAGAGCCTAAATGACTCCACAATGACAAGACTGATAAAGTCAGGGCTGGACAATTATGGCCAAATCACAACTATTTTGTTCAATTTTGAGACCATGATTATTTGACGCAATTATTTATCCATTTTAGTAACTTTTAGTTTCATAGAAACAGAACACTACTTTCAAAATGAAATTGGACCTTTTTATTAACCTAAATTCAGTATATTTCTTAGAAGGGAAAAAAAAAACTGTACCAAAACTTCACACCAAATTAAGTTAACAGGGTATTGCTTTCATCATTACATTATCCTATATTCATATGTTGTGCTAACTAATATTTATAAATTACAAAGTCTTGCTGTCTGTGAGATCCCTCTCTATTTCCTCTGCAACATTTTGTGTACAATGTAGGTTTTTCCATTTTGGAAAAATAATTGAATGAGGGGATAACATATCTTTGTCCAGTATACTGACCGTTTCCGGAGCTATTTTTTACTCACCAGTCAAAAGGAATGTGATTGTGTTGGTGAATTATTTGCAACTTTTGTGAGCTGGATACGCTGACGTGGATGGATACACTGAGAAGCTTGCTTTTATGGATGTCTGAGCTGATTTTGGACAATTCACATTAGCAACCATTGCAGAGTTTTTCTTGGCCTTCATACATTAATTATACTGCAATCTACTATGTATTTTCGGGCAGTTGAGTAAGTTAGTTGTGTTACTTTATGGTGTAGACACAACTCTATGGCACTCTTTGCATCTTCTTGGTTAACATCATTGAAATCAATGAGCAAGTTCCTCAACAGCAAACATGATGGTAGAAGTACAGCATTCAAGGGAGAGAAGCTTTTTAAAAGCTTATTTTGGTCCTAAGTCAGTATACTTTGGTTTCCAGGGCAAATTTATGTTTGGAAAACCATAAGATTTCATATTACACACAATCCAGCTTCCTCAAATATTATTTTATTGTTGTATTCTGTTAAATAAAATCTTTATAGGTCATAGTTAGCAGGTTATATTTAGATTTTGAATGCTTAAAGTGGACAGAGTTTATATGCTAGTAATTAAAAATGTAGCTGATAAAGTTCCTTCCTGGAGCCTTCAATAAATCCTCCTATCAGCAAAATATTGTGTGGAGTTGCATTAAAAACACACATTTGTTGGAAATAATACCCAGCTCTTCTGTATTCTTGATGTTAATTTCTTGACTTTCCTACCTGCAGAGATGAGGATGGCATTGCTGGTGCTGAGAAGGTGCTTCGTGACCTGGGGTTGGACCCATCGGTTGAGGACTGCATAGCAACTCGGAGGGTGTGCCAGATTGTATCCACACGGGCCGCACACTTGTGCGCTTCCACACTAGCAGCAGTCCTGCGACAGATCCGGGATAACAAAGCTGCTGAAAAGTTGCGTATCACTATTGGAGTGGATGGCTCAGTTTACAAGAATCATCCGGAGTAAGTGATCTGGATCACCTCTATTATGGTGGTTCTTGCCAACACACTCATAATTTTGATCTGAGCTACTGTTACTATAAAGTACACTTTAATGTAGCAGTAGAGTGGCTGTGGCAGCTGAAGCAACAGCAGTGTTTGTCACTTCACATCACATCTCCACTCTTCTGTTTACCTACATATCTCTTGAGTTTGCTTAAACTGAAGATTGAAAAAATGTAAGAGCAAAAAGACAAAACCTGTGTGATCGCAGGGACGAGATATAATCTGCATGTGTTTGCTCTGCGTGATTAGAAATAAGACAGGCAAACAGCTCACAGACTGTATGGAGCTAGAAAACTATATACAGCATGAAGGAGCATTGTAACTCTTTTGCACATGCACATTCAAAATAACAGCTAAAAATCCATCTACAGGAAGATAAGTGTTGTTGAGAAGTGGTGCTCTTAAAAATGAATTGAACTGAAAACATATCCTTATCGAGAACTTGTATTTTAAAGGAACATTGCTGCGGGCTGAATTGCCTACCTCTTTGCATTTCCATGTTTACTAGCTGGTTTGTTTTTGTGCCACTTGGAGTGTGCTTGAAAATTATATTCTACAAAATATGCAGCCTTTAATGCAATATGTATTTGTGCCCTCTCATTATTTATTTTTGGTTTTGGTTTAGTTCAAAAATGAGCAATGCTAACTAATGCACTTTGTTTACACTCCCATTAACTGGTTGATAGTGTCCCAAGGGAGAAGCTTATGGTCACAACTAATTTTATTTGTGTAACATATGCTCAGAAGATTGATTAATTTTAAATTTAAAAGTTTGCGCTGATGATATATTAAGTGGAAGTATCACCAAAATTGTTCATTGTTCAGTGAAACTGCACAGTGTGTGGAAAAATTATTTATTACCAATTTGGTTTTGGTGAGTTCCACATCAGAGAAAGAGACATGGTGTGTTTTCCTTGGCAGAGATCATAAATATGAACACCAGACTTTAAGTGTCTGTTAAAATTAAAGGGCTACACATTGTTACCCTGTAGAGGAAAATATTCATCTAAATTGTTTATAGAGAATATTTTAATATGTTTTTGACAGTTTTCTGGTGTAGAGCAGCTTAAAAGTTGCTAAAAATAGGCCCAAAAATAGTTTATCAAAAGGCACCAGAGTAACTTGTTTGGGTCCTTCTGTTTAAAAGGGGATAGCAGAAGATGGAAACAATGGTGATTTAACCAAATGTGCCTCTCTTCTATAGGTTTTCCAGGAGACTCAACAAAATGGTGCGTCGACTTGTACCCGACTGTGATGTGCGTTTTTTGCAGTCGCAGGATGGTAGCGGGAAGGGTGCAGCTATGGTAACTGCAGTGGCCTTCCGACTTGCTAACCAAAATGTTGAGCGTCAGCGTATCCTCGACACCCTGCGCTTGAGTCGCGAACAGCTGCTGGAAGTAAAGAGGCGACTGAGTGAGGAGATGATGCGAGGCCTGTCTAAGCAGACCCACGAGCAGGCCAGCATCAAGATGCTTCCCACCTACGTCCGATCCACTCCAGACGGAACAGGTAGGTTTCAATCTCCCACAATTCCAGGTTTGTTTGTGAGACAAAGGTGCCTTTTGTTATTATGAGTTGATCTCTTTTATTCCTGATCAGAGCGTGGAGACTTCTTGGCTTTGGACCTTGGAGGCTCCAGTTTTCGAGTGCTTCTGGTGCGAGTGCGAAGTGAAAAAAGGCGAAGCGTGGATATGCAGCAAAAGATCTACAGTATTCCACAGGAAATCATGCAAGGCACTGGGGAAGAGGTAGTACTTCAACTTAAGGTTGAATGGTGGCTAGCTGTGATTAAAAGCTAAATTCAGGCCAAATGTTACTAAAGTTTTCAATTTATCTGGGAAACATTTTGTCTCAAATCATTCAAAGTATTAAATATAAAGTTAACTATAATGAGCTGGAGTTTGGTTCTATATGTGCTTTCCTTTAAAAATATTTGAGTTTTATATATTCAGAAAGTATTTCATTGCATATTTTGAATCATATTATGAGATCCACAAAACACAAGAGTAACACAAGGAACGTGCAAAGAAAAGAAATTTTTTTTATAACTTAACATGTCAGATACTGTACTGTGGATTTTTGCATAACTGATACATTGTTACTGTCTAATGTTTCCTTGTTTTTGTTTTTGTATTTTGTTGATTTGTAGCTATTCAACCATATTGTGGACTGCATAGCTGACTTTCTGGAGTACATGGGCATGAGAGGAGCGTCTTTACCTCTGGGATTTACATTCTCCTTCCCCTGTGATCAAACCAAACTTGATGAGGAATACTTATAATAATATAAGTAACTTATATAATAACGTGAAAGTTTTTCATTTTTTTACACAACTGTATGTGAACTGTAGAGAAACTGGTCTAAACTACACTCAAAAACTATGAGGCCTGTCCCTTTATTTTTGCTGTAGACTGAAAACATTTGGCACTGACATTAAAAATCAATATGAGACAAAAGATCAACATCTCAGCTTTTATTTCCAGGTATTTACATCTGGATCTGATACACAGTTCAGAAGATAGCACCTTTTGTCTGAAGCCACCCATTTTTCTCATGAGCAAAAGTATTAGAACATGTGATTGACAGGTGTGTTTTGTTAAGTAGCGCTGAATGTCTACACTCAGTTTCAGATTTGGGTTCTGCCTGTGCAGACTGTGCATTTATAGTTAGAGGAGGAACCAACATAAAAGCCAGGGAGCTACCTGTGGGTGAAAAACAAGCAATTGTGAAGCTGAGAGAAGATGGAAAATCAATCAGAGCCATTGCACAAACATTGGCCATAGCCAGTACAAGTGTTTGGAGTGTCCTGAAGAAGAAAGTTGTCACTGGTGTACTAAGTAACAGAGGTGGGACAGGTGGACCAGGGAAAACAACAGCAGTTGATGACGGAAACATTGTACTTGCTGTAAAGAAAGACCCTAAAACTACTTTTAGTGACATCAGCAGCAACCTCCACAGGGCAGGAGTGAGGGTATCACAGTCTACTGTTTGCAGAAGACTTCATGAACAACACAACATTAATCGTCATTGATGTTGATGGCAGCAGTACAGTGAATTCAGAAGTCTACAGAAACATTTTGTCAGTTTAAAGAAATATGCAACCAAACTGATTGGGAGTGTCTTCATCATGCAGTATGACCCAGAACACAGTACCAAAACTACAAATGAGTAACTCAGGGGTAGGAAGTGGAAGGTTTTAGCCTGGCCTAGTCAATATTTAAATCCTGTAAGCGTGCATGTTAGCTGCTAAAGAGGAGACTGAAGGAAGTAACCCCCCAAAACAAGCAACTGAAAGAGGCTGTGGTAAAAATCTGGAAAAGTATCACAAAAGAAGAATGCAAAAGTTCAGTGAGTCACAGGCTTGATATTAATATCAAGTCTTATTCACTTTAATCTATTTTAAGCTTATCTGTTTCAAAACATTTGCTTGCAAGAAAAATGGGTGACTTCAGACAAAAGCTGCTATCTTCTCTGAACTGTGGATCAGATCCAGATGTAAATACCTTGAAAAAAGCTTAGTTGTTGATATTTTGTCTTAAATTGATTTTTTTAATGTAAAAAAAAACAAACCCAAAAACAAATGCCGACAATCAAATGTTCCCAGCAGCTGGGAATTTGAACAATCAGTGAACTATAGGGAGTACTGTTTAGATGATGAAAATAAGAAGCCCTGCAGAATAAATTTGAGCTCTGAATCACCATCTCTAAAAAATATGCCCAAAATAAGTTGATAAAGCAGACAGAGTTACATAAAGAAAGATATTTTGGTGAGTTGTGAATGTGATTGTATAAGTGGCCTCAGTTTTCCAGCTTGTTGCAAAGGGCTCACATTTTTATCATTTTTGGTCTGTTTCTTTACATCATTTACCTGAAAAAGTAAATTTACTTTACAAACACACGTGCACTTTGCACCGTACCATCCATATATTATACTATTCATGTCTAACTTTGATAATAAAGAAAACCATTAAAGTCAGTTACATTCTGGAGTTATAAAGAGCATGTTGGAAACTGTTTTAGGTGCTTGTATTCATGGCACAGAATCAAGATGCACACATTCAAGATTCACTGCATGAAAAACGTCTGTTTATCGACTGAGTTTAGGTTTTTTAATATATATATTTGGGAGCTGAGTTATTTTCTGTGTATGCTTCAGCCTTCAGCCGTAATTACACCCTCACTGCAAAACACTGTTGTGATTTGTCCAGGGCATACTTCTGAAGTGGACAAAGGGTTTTAAAGCCAGTGGCTGTGAGGGACGAGATGTTGTTATGTTACTTAAAGAAGCCGTCCGCCGCAGACACGTGTGAGTATATTGATCTTGGTTACAATTTTAAATTGACACATGGCCTCTGAATATTGATGATTTTGTTGATTGTTGATTTTGCTTCCAGGAATTTGACTTGAACTTTGTGGCAGTAGTTAATGACACAGTGGGAACCATGATGACTTGTGCCTATGAGGACCCCAAATGTGAGGTGGGACTCATCGTTGGTAAGTTTGGCTGTTTCCCTCCTTCTTTGGTTGAAACCATTCTCTCTGTGCCATTAAAAAACAAAACAAAAAAAAGCGTTTACTGTGAGCAAACTTTATCCAGTATATTTGTGTCTTTAATCATTTCATCTTTGCAATCAAGCTGTTCAATGAAAGACCTTGTATTTTCTCTGATTTTAATTCAGGCACAGGGACCAATGCCTGCTACATGGAGGAAATGCATAACATTGAACTGGTGGAGGGCAATAGTGGCCGCATGTGTGTCAATGTGGAGTGGGGAGCATTTGGTGAAAATGGCGAACTAGACGACTTTTGCACAGAGTTCGATCACCTCGTCGATGTCTACTCAAACTTCCCTGGAAAACAGAGGTACCAGATTGTTGCAGGGTTAGGGCTTTTTTTTTTTTTTGGACATTTCCTACAATGGCAAAGTTTCAGCACAGAGAACTAGAATCACAGATTTTTAATACATAATTGATGTTACGCTTTCAGCCATAAATATCAGAGTTTAGGAGTTGGCAATATAAACTAGACCTTTAAGCAATTTATCCTTCTGAGCCCTTATGTCCTCTGTTGTAGACACAGAAAAGTTAAATTCATAGGTGCTTTTTTTCCCTCAGTTCTCAGGATGATGGAGCCACACGCCAGAGCATCCTGAGCCTGACCATCATCAAATATGACACTGTAAATTAAGTAGATCAAAACTATGCAGCAATAGGATACCTTCATTAAAAAAGGGAGAAACATGTTAAATATATTAAAGACAAAATGTTGGGACGAAACTTGACAGGAAAATGTTTAAAGTCAGCTGGGAGAGTTCACCTCTTTCTCACCATTTTGACTTTTTTCATTAAATCTTCCTGTTTTTTTGTCCCCTCTGTAAAGTGGCACTAATACTCCAACACACACACAATCACACACACCAGGCCTGTATGTTACCTGTAAATATGCATGTTGCTCAGTTGAAGCTTGATCCTGCTTTTAAAATTCTGAATGGCACTGCACCAACTACTTTGGCCTATGGCTTCAATTATATTAATAAACCTCTTCAATTAATATCAGATCTAGTGCATCATCCTTGCAGATACCCAGAGTCAAGTCTTTTGGGAAATCTAGTTTTCTTTATACTGGCATTCATGCCTGACTGCCAGTATAATTCCTTCAGAATTACATTTTATACATGATTTGATTAATTTTAAGAAAGCTGTAAAAAAGTATTTTTTGAATCAGATATTACATCAAGAGGGAAGTACTTTTGAAGGTATGATTAACCAAATAAACTAAACACAGACAGCATTGTTGCTGTTGATCCTGCTGTTCACTAAATGCACCAGTCACTGACAGGACCCAGCAAGAATCAATTCGCATTTAAATTTCAAATTTACTTTTTGTTGTAAAACATTAAATTAAATCGTTTTATGCTTTCATGTTCATTAGTCAGCAGTAACCATCGAGCGCAAGCAGCTTGTTCTGTCTGCACATGCTGTCATGGTCTACTTTGCTGGCTGCAAGCAAATACCAGTATCAGTGTTTTACAGAAAGGTTCAGCTTTATGATCCTGTTATAATTATGGCACAAATTTAAAACGATATTACCACCATTTTTTCGTCTCTTATTCTTTGTGAATTTATGTTTTGATATCAAGGGGGAACAAAAGAAATAGAATTTGTTTTACATTATATGGATATGGGAGTATGAAATGAAAATAAAAAACAAAAATCAGTTTTTCATTTTTTAATATCTGTTTTTAAAATGAAATAAACGAATGACCAAAAAGTACGCGGACCGTTTTGCTTTTCTAGTTTTTTTTAAGTCTTTTTTTAGCTGTTTAAGCTGATTCAGAAAATTTAAGTTTCAGCTATTTTAAGCATTTTTAGGCATTTTAGCTCAAATCTTTCAGCTTTCAGCATTCACATTGCATTCTCATTAGGAAAGGCTTTTTTCTAGTTTAATGAACAAATTAATGTAAAATTACAGAGATTTTTTTTTGTCATGTCACTCTCAATCCATCAGATTTTATACATGTATTTGTAGCAATAATATGCCAGGTCGAATGTTTGTAAATGAGAACTAGTTCTCAAGCATTTTTACCTGGTAAAATAAAGGTTTAAAAAAAATAGAATTTAAGAGTTATAGTTTAAATATAAATGTGGCATTTTTGTGAAATTTTGTTACACTTGTGGCTGTATTTTTACAGTCCATAGGTGTGGAAAAAATTAATTTTATGTCTTTTTTTTTATATATATTATTTTACATTAGACATGTTAATTGCAGTGTCTTTCAAAATAACTGGAAATTTACAGAAAAAATTGTTAGATTGGACTCTTTTTACAGTGTCATTTCAGTTAGTTTTCAACTACAGTCTTTGGGCAGCATGCTTTGAAAAACATTCAAGTTACCAAAACAAAAGCAGCAGACTCCATAAAAATCAGCAAAAACCAAACTAACGAAACAGTTAGCAATACAAATACACAGAATAAATGCAAAAAAAATGTTTAAGATTCAAAAAATATTGATGTGAATGCTAATGCTTACTCAGTCAGCCTTACTGGATCCCCTCACATATGTGAAGTCAGCTGCGTATCTGCAGCCTCTAATTACAGATGCAGTTGGGCATGTTTAAAGAGCAGCAGTACTCAGAGGTATTCAGCCCTCTTGTGCTGGTGCCTTGAAAAGCTACGTGTGCGTGCATTCCTGTGTGTTTATTCCCCTTTGCTTTTCCATTTCAGTACTATCTATGAAAACCAGTTTGTGAAATTATGACCTCTTCACTTCCTTCACTGCTTTGTCTGCTTACACTCATCAGTTCTTTGGGGGCTGATCAGTCGTGATATTGATTTTCTTTTTTTCAGCACTAAAGCAAAAGCTGCAGTTTAGTTTAGCTTGTAGTGGGTTCAGAAAATATTCAGACCAGGCGCAGTCAATTTAGTCCACCCCAGGTGGACTCCACAGCAAGCAAGTCTAAATATATGTGAAAATGAGAGATTGCAGTTTCTGATTTTTAATCACAATACTGGTTTAGCCTGGAGTTGAGTCTTGACTGTCTTTGAGTGGCCCAGAAAAAAGCCCAGACTTCTGTGGAGAGTTGTCAATTCAATGTGATAAACCTTGAGAGGATCTGCCTGTGAGAAAGAGATAAAGGTTTCAAAGCTGCCTAAGGAGCATCAATAGTTTTTTTTCTATATATAATGCACAGTCAAGGTCACAGGATTTCAGCTGACCAATACATCACAATGTTCTCTTATTGATACTGTTTATATGAACACATCCACACAAAGTGTTTCATTTGTTGGCTTGAAGCAGTTTGCGACCTTTGTTCAGAGAAAATGGAGGATGGTCATACTGTTGACCTATTGTGCGTACACTGGAGAGCTTGCAGCTTTTTACTCATATAAGCACATAAGCAGCTGTACAGGCAGGGTGCCTTTTGTTTTGATTAAATCAATTATTAAGAAGAAGCACTTTATTATGTTTTTTCTTTTTTTCAAAGACTTTATTTGGAATATGTTAGAAAGCTGTCTGAGTGTCTTGTCAGGGAGTTTATGCTGTGTGTGTCCTGTACATGCCAAGCATACAACATTAGACAGAATTCGTTTCAGTCTCTGTCACACATCCCAATAATTATTCCATTAAAACTCGTTTTAGAAATGAATTTTGTCTGCTCTCTGAATTTTCATTAATGTAATAAATGAGTTAGAGCTAATCTGATTTATTTTAATTATCACTTCTGTCACTTCTTGTTCAAATTAAAGTGTGTGAAAATTGTGGCCGTAGCTGCTGTGTTGCTGGTGTGCATGGATTTGGAAAGTCTGAAGTATGTGTCATCTCTTAAAGGTATGAGAAGATGATCAGTGGGATGTATCTGGGGGAGGTCGTGCGGAACGTGTTACTGGATTTTACTGATAAGGGCCTGCTGTTCAGGGGCAAAGTGTCAGAACGACTCAAGACGCGGGGCATCTTTGAGACAAAGTTCTTGTCACAGATTGAAAGGTGAGTATTACAAACTGTTCTAGTCTCAGCATGTCTCATGAGCTCACACCTGTTCATTTTGGCCACATGATTGGCAGTTGCTAATATTAAAGCCTGAGGTGTGTAATGATTCTTCATGGAATGAGGAGCAGCATCTCAAGACTGTTTGTTTCACTGATTCATTCTTGTTGTTTGAAACCATCACAGCCTGACTATTCAGATATGATATCAGATTGTCACAATATCTGCATTAATTGGCATTATATCACATTAAGATGCATTACAGTTATTCTTTAAATGGCTCAACACCAAGTCTTCTTATCCTCTGCTCACAATTGCGGTATTACACACATATATTAATATATATATACTTACAGTATTTTAGGGAAATTTAATACAAAGTTAACAATTCCTCATTTTCTCTTTTCAATGTTAAACTAATTAGTTAGCAATCCACAATAGGAAGCTCAGCTTCATACCACTGTGCCCTGGATATACTGGTCAAGGTCATTGTAGAGGGCAAGAGGGAAAAAAAATTAAAAGGCTAAGCTCATCCAGTTAGATCAAATGTAATGCCAAGGTGTCCGTTCCAAGTGTCTGCATAGTGGGAGTGACAGACTGTCTCATTTGTATACCCGTGAGACACCAGCGACCTTGACAAAGTGGCAGTATTTGAAGCCCCAGGCATGAGAAGAGGCTTTGCTAACTGTGTGATTGCAGGATTTCACTGCAAACATCTCTGTCTGAATTCTGTGTGCCAATAACAGCAGTTAAGGGCTTGAAGGCTCTCACTTTGAAAGCCTAGCTTAGCACTCTTATTGAATCATCTTTGTGGTTATTAACTCTGGACATACCTCCCCTGCTACTGTGCGCATCAAAGAGCGAGGGTGTGTTATTATGGATTAAGCTAAAGAAACATAGATTGCTCTGGGTGATTTTAAGACAAGCTATGTGTTTCAGAAAAAGCCTGTTATTTTGTGTTCATAAATGTTATCAGGGCCCTTCGCTTTTGGCACATTTGCTGTGGAATTAAAGTATTTTTAATGGGTTGGCATTCATTCTAATGATTCTATACACAGTCATTCAGAATGATCAAGTGAAAACATCTCAAAATAATTAAAGAAGATCCTAGATCAGAACTGGCTTCATCGGGCATTTTAACATAGCTGCAGATGTGCTCTACAGAGAAGTGAGAGCTTGCTGAAAAGATGACCATGCCAGCAGTTCGTCATCCATAAAGTCTTCTTTTGTAAAGCAGCTAGATAGAGGTCACTGTGAAAAGTCCACCTGGAGTTGGCTCATGTAGAGGAAAGGATGAAGGGAAAAAAGATTCTGATGAGATGAAAAGTGCTCCTCTGTCGGTCACCCTGCCCTGAACACCAAGGCTAATTCCTGCAGAACCCTGTTTGCTGATTTGCTGCATACCTTTATGTGTTATAACACTTTGTGCTCTCTGACCCCACAGTGACCGTCTTGCCATGCGACAGGTGCGCTCAATCCTGCAGCACCTGGGCCTCACTGGCTCCACGTGCGACGACAGCGTGCTGGTGAAGGAGGTGTGCAGTGTGGTTGCCCGCCGTGCCGCCCAGCTTTGCGGCGCAGGTTTAGCTGCTGTCGTCGACAAAATACGACAGAATCGCAACCTGAATCAACTCTCCGTCACCGTGGGAGTGGATGGCACCCTTTATAAAACACATCCTCAGTAAGAAGCAGTTATCTCCTAAGTTATCTCACCATCTGCTGAATTAAGATTAGATTAAGCCTCACATGGTCAGGATACAAAGCTGCCATGCAGACTTTATTATTCCAAAATTATTGTGTGTGCTTGTAATTTCTGTGACTCAGATGAAGTGTACTATTACCTCCCAGCTCTGGGAACTGGGGTTGACTCATCAGTTAAAAAAGGGTCATCATCATAATGAATGAACCATGTGCAGAACCAGCAGAAAAGTCGCGTTCACGTAGATGTTTGTCCAAGTTTGCCCCAAAATAACATGTCAGAACTATTTTCTTTCTTCTTTCCACCCAATCAAAAGAAGTGTGTGTGTGTGGGGGGGGGGTACAGCCAGTTATATCCTATCAAACTGTCACAAGCACTAGCCTCTCATCACAAGCATAGGAACACTTCTGCACAGTAATGTGAATTGTTGTAGTTCAGTAAAAGAGAAAATGTTTGTGGATTGTAGATTTTTTTGAGTAAACTATTCATGATTTGTACAAAGAGCTGCAAATCTTTATAAATGTATTCTTTTTGGTCCTTTGAGCAAAGACAGCTCAGTCTGATTTGATTAAAGTTAAGAGAAGGCAGACATCAGTGCCAAAACTACACTTACTTACTTACATAGCAGAGGACAATATTGTCTTGCAGCATTTGACATTGAACCTCCCCCCCCTTTTTTTCCCTCTCTTTTACTTTGTGAAGTTTCTCCACCATCATGCAAGAAACACTGCAGGATTTGGCACCACAGTGTCAGGTGACGTTCCTCAAGTCAGAGGATGGAAGTGGAAAGGGAGCAGCACTGATCACCGCAGTGGCCTGTAGGGTCCAAAATGAAGAACAGCAGTAAATCCTGAAGACAGACGGCAGCAAGGGAGAGCTGCTGTGACAGATTTTTCTGTTGTGAATCAGCATGAATGGTTTTATATATATATTTTCATGTTTTTCTGTCTTGTGTATTCATATATGTAAATGTGTTTTTAAGATTTGTGGCTGACATTGTGGAGGAGGTGGTCGGTAAATGAAGTTCAGACAGCGTGTTACACCTACTGTGAAACGTGACTGTTACAAGCTGTTGGGCTTGTTTTGTATACACTCCATCTTTGGCTTTAACGTTGAATATCCCAGGTTTGCTTCCAGCTTACTGTGTAAAGTTTGTACTGACAAAAAAAAAAGGTAACACGAAAAAGTTGTGTATACAGCACTTTTGAGATCACGTGTCACAAAGTGTCTCCCCTGCAAATACTGTAAATTTCAGTAGGCTGGGATGATTTATTTGGATATTTATTTGAGCACATGACACATTGCCCAAGTTATGACTTCTGTGTTATGAAAATAAGAATAAAATGCTATTTAAAAGATAACAAACACATTTATATAAATGAACTGTTCTGTTCTGCTGGACGCAACTAACACAAACTCTTATTCATACTGTATTTGTAGAGGTCTCATGATTACCATGAGATTATTCTGATGCTGTGGAAAAAGCACCAACATTAATCATTATCTCCGCACCCAACCCAGGCACCCTTACTAAACTGTAGGTGTAAGATAAATAAACCCTGATGGTCAGAAATTAAAGAATAACAAACTAATAATTGGACTCTACCACAGGTGGAAATGCTTATTTATTTATTTTTGTTTCCTTTTGTAGTAATGTTATTTGCATGTTTAAATGTTTCGTTGTTCTACCAAAGGTAATATGTCATGTTTCTGGAAATGTCTGTAAAGCCTCGTACCTTCCATCCCTCCATTTTCTTCTGCTTATTCTTTTCAGGGTCGCGGGGCCTTTTATCTTCGGTGAGAAATGTAAAATAATTACTAAATCTGTGTTGTATAAGCGGTGTTTTATTTAATCATGAACATCAACATTAGCAGCAACATCACTAAAGTCAGGCTTTTGTGAACTTTTAGGACCACAGAAATCTGCTTTTTCATTGATATTTTGTCTGCTGACAGCTGCATCACATTGTCTGGCAGGTCAGAATCAAGCTGCCATTAAAGACTGTCGCAATATAATCGAGTGGCTGGTCTGTGTTTACTCGCTCGCTCTTGTATTCAGATGGGCACTAAAATAGATTCATTTAGAAGCAGCTTTCAAACAAAGTTAGGCTGCAGTCCCGGTGCGGGGGGGCAGGCAAATCACAAGTCATTCAGTCTTTAATCATTTCACCTGAGAGGCACGTGTGTATGTAGTGTGTATTTGCAAGGAAGCACTGAATCAATATTTGCACATTTACACTCTATTGTTTCATCCTCCATTATGCATTATTCTGTAATGCTCCACCATTCTCCTGCCTCTATCCTACCACCACCATCAGCTCAGTAGGGTCATGTCAGAATTAGAAATGTTCATCACTTCTTCTGCCAGCAGTCACAGGGGCCATCTCCACTATCAGCAGCTCACCAACTTAACCTCTAAAAGCTGCCACCTAGTTAGGAACACTTTCTTGGTGAGAAAACTTCATCAGAATTTTCTTTCAGACACCAGGCGTCGGGTCTTCTGAGTAACATGAACCATGTAAGTCTAACAACGGGTACCGGAGCCTAACCTTATGTAAGATTTAGAGCATGAAAGATGTCGTATTTTCTTTACTTGAGGGGGAAACTGGGGGGTGGGTGCATTTAAAAAAAAATACAGATCATTAGAAAGGGATTGATTCTTGCCTTGCTTGTCTTTATATATATATATATATATATATATATATATATATATATATATATATATATATATATATATATCATATATATATATATATATATATATATATATATATATGTCATGTATTGTGTCAAGAAATCAGAGGGGATTTCATGCAGCTGAAAGAGTCCAGGGTTCAGAGAAGAAAATCACAGATAACAGAGGGGATGTTTGATGTTTGCTGTGAGAGTCTTTGTCTAAGTATTTGTTGAAGGCAAAGGTCAACAGCGATTTATGTAATGAAAAAAAAATGTCTGTGTCCAAGGAAAGAATGTTTCCACTGATTACAGTTTGACCTGCCTGATAGAGGAGCTCAAGAAACATCACCATCACAGCCATCATCACAAAACCCCATTAAAAAAACTCCCACCAAAGCTTTGCTTTTTGCCACTTAAAGAACACGTCCATAACTAAATATATTTGTTTATATCCAGGGAGAGATGAGCTGGCTCTGTCTGATGAGCACAGAAGTGATTGTATGTTCCCTTGGCTGACAGCAGATATGCATTTGCATAATATGCAGTCTAATTAGTGTTACTGTATTCATTTTCACCTAACACCTAAATCACTATAAGCACACCTTCATAATGAGCCTTCAGTCCTTTGAATGGCACATGCCAGACAAGGCAAATGAAATGGATGTCACAGATGTTAGTCAGATGCTTGTCATATAAATGTTGATCAAATGCAGTCTGCTCTTTTTAATAGGACTCCAGATTTTCTTCATGCTGTGAATATATTTAAAAAGGATTATTCTGATATGTCTGAAAATTCTTGTTTGCTTTTTTTGTTTTGTTTGTTTATTTAAACAACAGTTGTGGCAGTGTTTAAAGGAGACCTATTAGGTCTCGTATTTCTGACTCTATATTCCCTTTCTTGGACTCTACTGGAGTAACTTTGCATGACTCACAGCTCACTTCATGCTCTGTCTGAAATGAGTCATTTCAGCTCCCTTTCCTCTTCCTGTAAGCCAACTTTCATGTGATTGGCTTCCCCTTGTGTTTACAGCAGGTGTGGGGCTGCTGTGCTCACAAGTGGTGGAGCCGGGTGGCCATTTTAGAGATTTGTTTTTACTATGACATCATAAAGAAGTAATAGTAGTGAGCTTTCAAAGCAGTGTGAGGACTGAGCTTTTGGCTCCCAGGGATTACTTGTACATAGGCTGACTTCATTACTTGAAACCTTGGCCATGTTTAGTATGAGCATCCATCACTGTATGTAATAGGTTCATAATAAAGGTCACTGCAGCCAAAGAGCTCATTATGTACTGTATGTTCAGCTTCTCTTTGCTTTCATTGTGTGTGTGTTTTTTCATCACTCTGGTCATTTTGTTTCTCTGCAGTCTTTCGGTGACATTGACACTACTGCTGCTGAACTTCAGCATTCAGCTCATACTGTTCATACATTCAGTTCACCAGTGGGTGAATATTTCACCTTCTGTGAACATTACATGCACACAGAGAAAGGCACCATCTGGATGTACAGTAGTTCAGGTACAGGAGGAGGATTGCCATGTCCATACGAAAGGAAGCACATAGTAATTCATACTCTGCAGTAACCTCCACATACAACTGAATGTGCACAATGTAGAAATAAGATCGAAACCTTATTTTCAAAAGGGCTATGTAATTTTTCCACCATGAGGTTTGTATGAATGATTCTTCAATCTTGACCTGTACTTTAGTGCCACATCAGGATTCACAGCCAAGTCCCGGCTTGATGAAAAAGCAGGGATGGGCTCCAAAGGAGTCAGTGGCTTGTTAGAAGCTGGCAGGACATGCTTCGAGGCTGACATGAAATTTGTGACCCTAATTGGTACAATACACCTCAAATTAGGCCATCGTCTGACTCAGACACATTAAAGCTGTCATTTGTGCAAAATCTAAACTTTTCATCACCGGCGTGTGAACGTCTGCTACCCTGTGCTTGATTTCTCTTGTAAACTTTACAGTTGGCCTTAAATATGGAGTTTCACAGGCACTCCATTTCCATCCAACCAGTGAGTGCTAGCAGCCGTTCAGTACAATACATTGTCCTGGATTGCTCTCTGCCTCCTGCTGTTGTGCGGACAATTTTGACATTTACAAAATGCAAAGCAGGGCTTTCCAATTGAAACACAATTTAATCTTTATTTTGTTGGTACAGAGAACATTTCTCATGCCCAAGGGTACTCTGAAAAACCTTGAGATCAGCATTAAACTCTGTTCCTGTACTTGTGCATCCCTTATATTCCAGTGCCTCAAGCCATACTTTTAAAATAAGATCAATTTAATTATGCATGCATGTTCCTAATGCAGCCAGCATCTTTGATGGGAGATAATTTCTTCTCTAAGAGAGCTCAGACAGAGAAAATATCAATTTTGGGCAAATCTGGGTTATTTGTTTAAATTACTGTTCGTTCAACTGTTTTTTTTTTTTTTTTTTAAACAACATATTGAGATCGCAAGAAACAGGCAGTATATCAGTGCAGTTTCAAAGTTCATTAATGTAGATATGCCAACCTGATGTGGACTGCAGCCTTTTTTTAAAATCAATCTTGCAATGAGCACAAAGTTGGAATTTCCACCCGTTTAAATTGTTCTGTTTCCAACTGTTTATCTCAACCCTGTTTCCAAAAAGATTTACTGAAGCTGCCCTTTTTTTTTTAAAGCTGATTGTGAAGACTAGTAGTACACAGTGCTGTGAGAGGACACAGCAGTAAAGTGAGGCAGCAGACATCAGAAGTGTGTGTATATTAAGCAACACACGTGAGCACAAAGGCCTTAGGGCAGATCATTTATTTGGTAAGCATCACACAAGAAAAAGGAAAGAGGCGCACAAAACAGCACACATAATTAACACATTAACCCTGAACACATACTGTAGATTGCGTCATGCAATCTTGCACACATGTAAAAATTGAATTTAAGCATCAACATGAAAAGCCCAAAGCACAGATTTGGCAAGGCAGCATAGAGTCTGTAATAATCTGCCACTGCAGCAGCTGTTTGTGTCACAGGTCCTCAGCTACAGCCACAAGCAAATGCAGGAGTGTCACCCACTAGTGTCACAGCTGGTGTGCAAGCAGGCACGCTGTGAGGGTGAGCATTGCATATGGAATAAGCTGCAAAGAAGCTGCAGGATGCCACACACTGACATCCTGAACTTTCCTCTCCTTATAATTGCGTAGAAATTTTTAGCCTTTCAAACAAATGGGAAAGTGAGTGAGTGAGTCAGATTGTCTGGATCAGAGTGACAACAACCAATAATATTGTGGGAGTCTGTGGTGACTGACTCACTTTTGGAGCCAGCAGCCATTCAAGGAACTGTAGGTTGTTTTTTTGGCGTATTCATATTTGTGTTATTTTTTTCTACCCTGCAGGTTTGGTTGCCACTTGGTCCAAACTCATTAGGGTCACTCCTTGAAACTCGTTCAGTCTCTCACACCTGACATCCACAGAATCAGCTGGGGTTTTTTTTTGGTTTTTTTTTAATGTACAATAACTTTAGTCCCTTCACCTTTGTACAAACACCCAAATTACACACATGCAGGTCAAATTTAATTTGCCTCATCTTTTCCAGCATTTTTAAGCCCTCATAACTGACTTCATAAGTGATATGAGATAGTCAGAATTGTTTTCAGGTCTGGAAAACAAACATTTAAGCTCTATTAAAAAATGCAGTCAAATCAGTTTACACCCACTCTAAATATAACCCTCTAAAACCAGATTCACCGTTTTTGTTCTACACATTTTATTCATTTTACCAACTTTTCTATTGAGTCATTACAAGCTACAATGAAAACAAGTTTAAATGTTTGATGTTCTTGATATCATGATGTTGCTCTGTGTGCACTCACACAGAGGTGTTGTGCGTTCAAGTAGCATGGTTTATCATTAATAAGCAAGCCTTGCAGAAAGATGAAGTAATTTCAGGACACAAATCAGTGATGCAGACTCAAAACACACTTTACCTGAAACATTAGCAAACAAAAGTGCAAACTGTTCTGATAATGGACTGCAGGGCCACGCAAAAAGTATCTGCTTGTGTGTTTTTATTCTCTAAATGGCATGAAAATCGTTAGCTAATGCAGGCTAAAGTTTGCTATTTTGGTCAGATTGGGCTTCACTGTGTGTTTACAGTACAGCAGAGCTCCAGAGTTCAAGCCCAGCAGCCTACATTCAATTAGAATATTGTAATAAAGGGATTTAAATCAGTCTTTTATTGTGTTGAAAATTCTGTTTCACTGGTATATTTAGCTTTTGGTGAAGGCACAAAGATGAAGAGAGGATGATAGAGAGGGCGAGGGTGAAAGGGTTTGTATGAATTTAAAACTTTAGTGTAAAATGTAATTTTTTTTAAGTCTGAACTTTTTTCTTTTTTTTTTAAGTCTGAACTTAATTTAATTGCTTAAAAGAAAATGACTTTATGTGTTTAAGAGACTGAAAAAAAGAGAGTGAAACTTCCCTGTGCATGTTTCTCTCGCTTCTCTGCTTTGCTACGAAGTTCTTTAACTCACTCTGGAAAATTCTGGTCGACACGACTGAGCCTGTGCCTCAGGCTTGTCCACCATAAAACTGATGTATTATATTGAAAACTGTGATTATTCATTCTGAATCATTCTTAGACACTACAGTAGGTCATCCAACTAATTAGATTGCTTTTGATGGGAACATTGTTATGTGCAGCCCGCTGAACTGTGGTTTGCAAAGGTGAAAAGAACAGCACATTCTGCTGATATTAATTGCAAGGCACTGTATGCATGACGTTATGACTGTGGGCAGAGCTGCTCTAAAAGCTTGATCCTAGAATTGCCCCTGCATTCTATGGCAAATCAAGCTTTGCTCTGGCTACATGGAGGAGCTGTAGCAGTCCCACCAGACAGACAGACTGACACACAGTGCTGCTGATTTGTTTGTGGTTGCAGCTGAGCAATGGCTTTCTTTTTTTCTTCAAATGCCCAATAGCACATGTTGTGCAAAAAGTAAAACAACAACAACAACAAAAATTTCACCACTAAAACACAAGTAACGGAAGTGGCCTTCATAAAACCATAGGAGTTAAACCCCTTGACACAAATCAAAACAGAACAATGGGAAGCCGTAGAGTACAAGAAAGCATAAATAACAATAATAGCAAGTCAGAATTTTGTATTGTAAGCCACAAATATAGTCTGCAACATAGCTTTTGCTTCTCCTGAGTTCTCATCAAGCAATACTGACACAAAAATTCATTTTTAAACACTTTCTTCTGACATCAGTAATGCATTTACAGAAATTCAACAGTCATGACAAAGCCACAGGCCACAATCGACATCGTTTGTCCGTGACAATTGAGCTAGCATGCTTCGGTTTAAAGCAAGGTTAGATTGTTGAAAAACCTACACAAAAGTAGTACATTGTTCTGTTACCGCGGAGTACGGTTACGACAAACTCACGACATGATTATAAATTTATGTCACGGGCCTGCTCGAGGCTCTGCTTAAACACTTCTGTATATGTTGACAAAGGCGTGAACTGGGAACACATTCAAATTGCACCACAACAGTGACTGTGTAGCAATAAATACTGCATAAAAAAGAAAACATTCTAACTTTACCATTAAGTACTGTGCAAAGGTTTAAGGCAACAAAATGACCGCGACCACGGGCAATGACCTTGCAGTCTTGTTGCCTTTGAAATGGTTGCTTCAAAGACTGGGACCGGGTCTCCGACCACTCGCAGTCAATCGCTGTCCTGAAAGCAACGTTGGACCATCAAGACGATGATGAAATGATGGGGGGATGGACTCCGTGTGCCCTCAGTTTGCAATCGAATGGGGTCAAATTGCAATTACATGCAATCAGTTTGTGATAATATGGCAGGCCATTAACTGTGCTAAATTGTAAATCGTGCTGTCTGCTGCAAATCTGTTGCTGTCTACATACACAGAAATTCACAGTAAACAGAAATTCACACTAACTACTTACATTCAAAGTACAGCCAGAATTCATAGATCTGAAACAGATGGAAAGGTCTAAAAGCTAAACCCATCACTCCAGCAACAACCATTATCAAATAACCAATAAAAGCAAAAAAATAAAAAATAAATACATTTAAAAAAATTATATAATAGCAAAAATAAACACAGTTGCTGCAGCCAATGCCAGGACACAAAGAAAATGGCACTGATGTGTATCTGTAAAAATTTGCAGAACTACACCAAGGTTGAAAGGTACAAGTGCAGGTCATTCATCGCTGTGTGAAGGTCTATAGAACAGTGAAATGGCTTTGAAATACTTTGTACAGAACAAAGACTGGAAGCAGTCCTTCTCCACAGCACAACACTCCCACTGAGGAGCTGGTCTTCTCAAAAAAATCAGCATCACCCCTTTGAGGACAGAAGGAAAGCAGCTCTCAACAGGGAAGATTTGTACCGTTTGTGTCAGTGTTTGATTGCTGTCAAACCAAGATTATATAATCACTATGTGCTTAACAAATTTATTAGACCACCACCCAATGGAAGGTTTATGCCTCAGCTGCCTTAAATTATCAGTGCTGGTAGTTACCAAAATCATTTTTGGTGTTTCTGTCCTGGTTAATCCACCAGCATGTGCAAGCTATTTTGTAAAAATAATATTTTTAATGTTGAAATATAATTGTTGTTGTTATAAAGGAGTTTCACAGTTATGACGTCGCAGAGAAGTCCAGGGTGCTCAAATTTGGGTCTGAAAATGTGATTTTGGGTCAGTGAATTCAGTTGTTTTAGTCTTATACAAGTTTTTGACAGATTTCTAAAATATGTGTGTTTTCTAGGTTTTATGGCAGGCGGTTTAATAAATTTGTTATGCACTGTAAGTAATGGTTAAATGAATTTACTCCCTACATACGCAGGAATGCACAGGAGGAGCCTTGGGCAAATGGTGAAGAATCAGTCTTTAAACCGGGTAATCAAAGTGACATTTACTCTGAATTATGTAGCGCGTAGCCTGCTACATTTACCATTATCAAGTAGGCATCATTGTTTGCTGCTCCCTATACGCCCCAATTAAGAAAGCTTTCTTCCCTCTTGAAATTACACTTGTACCACCACTTTGCTGCAGATTTTCAAATAGATCTTAATTGAGGATTATTTGAGTGCTATGTCCCTGGCTATATCCTGGCAACTCCCACCTAATCCACACACACTGTTTCTAGTGCTGCGAACATGTCTGCTCCTGTAAGAAGGGACTAATGTAGAAAATATCCCGACCTGATTCATTCAAAAATGCCAGAATTTCACACACTGGCTCTAGGCTGTATATAAAAGACATATCATCCAGGACGTAGGCAATATGTCATATAAAAGGAAAGTTTCCACAGGACTTTATGCTGTCCTGTGGAAAACTAAGTACATCCTTACTGTTCCCATAGGAACTAGGAGGGTAAGTAGTAGCCAGGTGCTGCTAATAAAATGCACTTGATTGACTGATCACCAGAAAAGGTGAGAACCTCTTTAAAAGTAGAAGTTTTAAAGTTCATGACAGCACAGCTAGAAGAAGACCCAAGAAAGCCTCTTCTCTCTCTAAAAAGCGAATGACAGCACAGCCCAGGTTTGCAAAGTTGCTTCCGAACAAACCACAAAACATCTGGAACAACAGATGAGACCAAAATTGAGATGTTTAGCAACAATGCAGAGAGTCATGTTTGGTGAAAACCAAACACAGCAAATCAGCACAAACACCTCATACCAACTGTGAGCACAGTGGAGGAGAGGTGATGATTTCAGATTTCAGATTTCAGCTTGTTTTGCAGTCACAGGGAAGCTTGCGGTCATTGAGTCAACCATGAACTCCTCTGTATACCAAAGTATTTTAAAGTCAAATGTGAGGTGCCCCACATTGTGTTTAGTAACACAGCAATGATGCCAAGCACAGCAGAAAATCTCCAACAGAATGGATGAAAAGAAAAGAATCGAGGTGCTGCAATGGCCCAAAGTCCAGACCTCAGCCCAACTGAATGCTGTGATAGGATCTTAAGATGTGGATTAAAGTTAAGTTGTGCATAAATGAGTGCCCACAAACTTCAATGAACTGAAGCAACGTCGTAAAGAGGAGCGTGCCGAAATTCCTCCACAACAATGTGAGTGAAGTCACACAGAAAACGACCACTCTGAGTTACTCCTGCAGAGAGTCCTGTGAAAACTTTCTTTTTCACATGACTGGAGCTTCTGGGTCTAAACAGCAGTGCAGCAGTACATTCTTTCTAATGGCCAGCAGGAGGCGACTCCTTTGGTCGCAAAAGAAGTCCAATTGCATGACACAAGTCAATAAGAAAAATGCTCTTTTTTAACTTCAGTTACCTCAGTAAACACTTTTCTAAAGAGTTTATGGTGTCAGTCCTTTGTTATGAGTGCAATATAATTAAACTCAATGTTTATTTAGCAGATTATGGTCGTATTTAGAGAAAAGAAGATTATAAAGCATAGAGTAATATAGGCTGTGAATACCTTGTGATTAAGAATTTGCTAGCTATGAGTGCAGCATCCTTGTTTTCTCTGTCAGAGCCACGTTTCACTTCTGATGTCTGGTATAAGAAAAAAGATGTTAACCAAAATACCAAACCAATGAATGATGACACAGTGACTATTTCCATCTTGTGCTTACACTGGTAAAAGTGTAGTGCAGAAAGGATGTGTGTTGATGATGATGATGATATGTCTTCTTTATCCAGAGACATCCTTACTTTACAGCTAGTGTCCCAAAACCTTTGCACAGTACAAGATCGGTAAAGATAAACTCTCCATATGTTGCACGCAGCTCTTTGGTTGAGACTCCTGTAGACACATTTGTACAAAGCATGTATGTTTTGATTTAGATAAATTCATATTTATATAATAACTGTGATATCTTTCTTGCTGCGGAGGATCACAACTCTTGCATATTTACTAGTTAAATGTCTTTCCTCCAAAAATACATTCTTTTCAGTTCAGACCTTCATTTAACAGGTTTTTTTAATTTATTTTTTTTTTTATCACACTTGGTAACAATGCACCTCTATTCTACAAACAACACCAAATATTACAAGTCATCAACACCTGAATAACAGCATCTGAGTTGAGAAACGTAAGCGGTCAAATGTTTGGTTTTTTTTTGTATAAATAGAATCTGATTGGCTTATCTGTGCTTGTTAAAGGTTAACCTTTGGCTCCTCACAGTATTTTCTGTTAGCCACGTGAACAGTAGCAAACCTGTGCGTTACCCACATTTGTTAAAGTGATGCTGAATCTCACTTGCCACCTATTAGCTCCATGACACAGTGCTTCAGAGAGATCTGAGACAGCGTGTCACCACATACTGATAAATTCTCATCATAACACACTCCTGTTTGTAAATATTATTATCAGCCATGCTGGCGATTATAAAAGTTGCTGATATCCCGTATTGTTATTGTTGTTTTTCTTTAAACGGACAAATAATGAGTCAGACAAAGTAGAATCACTGTTGAACCATACAGTAGGTGTTATTACATAATCTTACAATAAACATGTAATCTCATGACTGCGCAGTATTTAAAGGGGATCCAGTGATTTTAATGATGCACTTCTGTGAGGTTTTTCTCATATAAGATGAAAAAAAAGTGGCTGGTCATACTTTAGCTGCATGTCTTTGCTTTGCCCTTTTTCAAATTTATCTGACAAAAATAGAATTCGGTCAGGACAACAGTAGAAGCACAAGAGCATTCATGTTCTCATTGATGTCTTCAAAGTGACTTTGGTGCATCAAGACAGCAAAAAAAAAGGCAATTAGACGGAGTCGGGCTGCTATCAGTCTGTGACTGAATGGGATCAATTACATGCATACAATATGTTGCTGCCAGCTACATACACAGAAATTCCTCTATAAACAGTGTAGTTGCTGCAGGACATCAATTTAACTGCCATATCACACAGGCTCTTGGAAACCTTGCTTTTATATAGTAACCAGAGTACAACCAAGTGGGAATAAGCTGGGCCTGGACAGGGTGCCTCCTATCTGTCTCCAAATGACAGATGACCAGTTCTACCACCTGAGCCACAGCTGATGGTCATCTACCAGTCAGGAGGTCGGGGGACCGATCCCCTGCTTCTGCAGTCCATGTGTTGAAGTATCATTGGCCACGATACTTCAGTATAGATGAAAGCACTGTGTAAGTGTGTGTGTAATTGGGTGAATGAAAATTGTAGTGGAAAGGTGCTATATAAGTACCAGTTTATTCCATTTACCCTTTGCCACCAGTGCCTTTACCTTGCCACTGAAAGTCATCGCCCAGAGTTTGAGAGTGTCACACGCTCAACCTCTGAGCAACAACTAGCAACTGTTTGCTAGTTGTCGATAACAGCAAAAAAATGTTAATGCAATAAGTTGGCAACCATCAATTTCCACTAGACAGGAGGAGGTTGCTCTTCTATTTTCATGCTAGTGTGACTGAGCCACAAAATGAGACATAACCAGACAGATGTGTAGAAGGTTATCCTTGGAGGCATCAGCCAATGTGGCCAGGCAGATCAGCTCACTTTTTTCAACTTAAGGTAATTTTTAAGTTGCAAAGTCGCTACTTCTGCATATAAAAATCAGTGGAATTCCCCTTTAAACTGGAATATATGTTTTGAGAAGAAAGTCTGGGTTTCTCCCAAAAGAGAAATGTGACTTTTTTTTTCAGGCAACAATCATAATCATAAAACAGTATCAAATTATTTGCCCTGGCACAGATAACAGCAGAAAGCTTAACTTAGCAAATGTCACATTCACAGTTTGTTCTGTGCTGTTCATTCCTATATTAACATCTACCACAAGGCACAACGAGAGTAAGGTTGCATTTGTAACAAAGCGACTGACATCAATGCTGTGGTGAGATGTTTGCTGTGCTGCAGCAGCACTACTCTACATCAAACTGAATTCAGTTTCCCAGTTTAAAAAAAGTGCAGATATGAATCCAACCCTGCATCATTATTCGTGGATTTGAAGGTACCTCCACCTCTTTAGGGGGACTGGGAGATTTCAGTGCTGGGCTAAGGGTTTTAGTCACTTTATCTGGTAACACTACTGGACTGGCATGTCTCATATTTAGCATTTTGAGTGGATTGTGTGTTTGCTCATTCAGTGGTATCTCTCTGTATGTTGTTTTACTTCAGATAAGTACTGGTACAAATTATGATTAGTACCATGTTTAGAGCTTCTTTTTCTGTTCTGCTTGTGTGATTTTTTTTTTTTTAGTTTAGTTCTTCAGACTTCAGTATTAGCTCCCTCCTCCCCACGTCATATTTGTGGTTTAATTTGATGTCATAGACGATAGTTCACTTCATTTGTGGATGTTATAAGGTTACTCTGTAATTATAACCACTTCCATTTCTCTCATCAGGGCTCACTCTCTGCTCAGCTGGAAGATCATCAGTTGCCAGAGGCAGCTGATTAGAGCCTTCGCGATACTGATACATTCAGAATCAGCCTCAATAATCTAACATTCACACCTACTCCACACAGTAATTGGCTGAAGTGTGTGGGAGCGTGCTTCACCTGCGTCGTCTGTGATTCAAACTAGGTATTTTTGTGTGTTGTTTTTTTAAGCTTTTGACCACTGACTGGAGCAGATTTGCATTGGATTACTTTCTCTTCAGTAGAAACGACTACAGAAAATTAGTATGACATCATTAAAAGACATTTGTGCATTTTCCTTTCATTACTGTAGACCACTTAAATGTTTTAGAAGTGTTTGAGGTAGTTGACCAGTAGCTTTTTGTATGAATAATTTTCTGATTTTGCTTACATTTGTGCATTCGTGAGATTGTGGAGGTAGATTTTTGACTGCTCTGTGAAGGCATCTTTTTCAGTGACTACTGGACGTCTCACATTAAAGCATCCACAATACATCTTTGCTAAAGAAGTGTAAAACTAATATAACAAAGTCCCGTGAAATGATCTGTAGATTTGTGGTGAAGTTTATTATTTATCTACACCACAAATCATCTTGATGATCTTTTATGCTACACTCCCCCCTTTTTTGTTTACCCACAACTCTAAGCTAAGTCAAAATTCAAAATTCAAATCACACGACACCAAGCCGGGATTGTAACTGACAGATTATAACACTGGCACAAAGATAACACAATATCCAAATCCTAGTTTTTCTTCCTATATGTGTAAAGGTGTTTCTATTAGTAAGGATTGCAATGGTTTCAGTTCTGATCTAGTCACATTAAATCCACTCCAGTCATTTTATTTCTGTTCTATTCCATAAGGTAATAAAATAGGGTGCTATTTACCAATGCCAATATGTGGCTGTTGTGTCATAATTATTTTAGGCTAAACAGGTTAAAGGTTCAAAGTTAGTGTACTGAAGAGCTGAAAAACATTTTTTTGTGGTGCTTGGCACCAGGGGCGAATAACAATATAAATGCATAGAAAAAAAAGGGCTATTGGCCTAATTGCTATTTCAAACATTGATATTGGCCCAGAATTTCACAACTGGTGCATCAGTAACACTGGTCTTAATTAAGACCATGCAGACTGTGTCTGATTCAAGGTCGTAAATTCTGATGGAGAGTGGTACTTTCCAACGTCTGAGCCCACAGCAGAATAGCCGAGGTGAGGTACCTCACCTTTTTATTTTACCATGTGAATAATGAGCACAGACTAAATACCAACCGAGCCCTGTGTTCTGCTGATGAACATGCCTCTTGAACTAAGTCTGTATATTTAGCCCTGATAACTACTGCCATTGGTGCCCTTTGATGCTGTCACTCTTCTTTGTGGCTCCACATGCTCCACTCATGATCAGCCAGTCATTTTGCTGACAGGGAGAAGAGAGCAGACAGAGCCTGCTTACCTTGTTAGACATTTGTGGTTCAGATTCAGGATAGTGTGAAAGTGACAAACATAGCTTGTCTTTGGTTTATGGAGTGGGAGAAGTTCTACTGTTCTTTTTAATTAAGCCCCTAAAAACATATTTTAATTACATAAATAAGGGGTTTACTGTATAAATTTAAATTTACCGGGCAACATCAGATAGCTAATAATAATGTCTCTTCCTTGGGACAATATTATAACAATGCAACACAGTTTGGCTTTGTTTAGTGCTTCTCTTGCTAACACTGTAAATAATCAGTTATCCCACACCTGATATGGTGAAACTACCAGTGAACTAACTTTGTCTGACTCTTCTGTGCTTTTCTTATTCACAGCTGTCATTTCTAACTCTTGATCTGAACGAGGCCTCCCTGAGCGGAGCACCACACACTCCACTTTTGCGCGCTTGTTCACCTCAGCTGTGTCACTCAACTTGTTGTCATTATGGACTCGATTTCTCAGTCCCAACGCAAAGTGGCTGTGATTAACACCTTCTCTAGAAACAGTACCTTCGCAAGGTGCTTGCACAGATCTTCTTTTCCTCCTCCACCCTGCGATTCTGCTGCGCAGCTGGCTCTGCATGAGGCAACAAAAGGGCCTGGCCTTCCATATCGCCTCGAAGCCCCTCCTAAAGTTCTGATTATAGTAGCCATAGATGATGGGATTGACGCTGGAGTTGGAGAAAGCCAGCCAGTGGGCGAAGGGGAAGATGTAGCTGGTCAGAAGGTCCAACTCATTCCCGTCCAAATCTGCATAGTCCGTGATCATCATGAGGGTCCAGAGGGGCAACCAGGACAGCATGAAAAGCAAAGCTACCACAAAGAGCATCTTTATCACCTTTACCTTTTTCGTGATACCCTCGGATGCCCGTGTCTCATGCCACTCGCCTGGACTGTAGCGTTGGCCAGGTGCAGCTCGTTGTTTGTGAGCATAGAAGAACACAGCTTGATTCCGATGCTTACATACATCAGTGTGATTACTGTGAGGGGCAGCAGGTAGATGTGTGCAAACAAAACCACAGTGTAGACTTTTCTCATCCGAGGGTTGGCAAAGTTTTCGTAGCAGGTGTACAAGGGCAATGTGTGATTGAAGTTGTTATTGTACACCATGTAATGGAAAGGAATCTTCTCCACGGTTAGTGCAACTGCAGCGGGACACATGAAGGCCACTGCTAGCACCCAGATTGAAACAATGGCTAACTTGGCAACAAACAGAGTCAACTTAGGTTGTAGAGGGTACACTATACAGCGAAACCTGCAGCAGAGAAGAAAAGAAGAGCATTCTCATACATTAGCCATTAAGCAAGAAATAATAACAAGAATGATCTGCAAATCTCACAAACCCCTGTTTTATTTACAATAGAACAGAGAAAAACAAATGTTTAAACTGAGACATTTCTTTTCCAGCTATTTCCAACTGAAGGAACATTTTATGACTAATTAGGTTAACTAGCAACAGATCAGTAACACAACTGGGTATGAAAAAAGCATCTTGAGAGATTCAGAGTTTCTCTCTTTCTGGGCAGGGGTTCACCAATCTGCAGAAAAAACTGTGCAAAATTTAGAATAATGTTTCTCAATGTTAAATTTGACAATATCGAACATCTCATCATCTACAGGACACAACTCGCTCATCCATGTCTCTTTATGGACCTGCACTGTGCACTGGTGCACAGTCATGTTGTAACACAGGGATATCAAACTCAATCACAGGACGGGCAAAATTGAAGACACAGTCTGAGTCGCGAACTTAGCAACATTTTCAGGTAAAAACTGCGAAATTCTGCGCTTCACAGTCAGAAAAACGCTGCGTAAACTGCGCAGTGTGTCCATCTTATCAGCACCGTGATCAGCTCCTTTTCCTTGCCTGTTTGGAAAAATCCCTGTTTTCCACTTTTCATCTGGCCATTTTTGGGGGTCAGACTAGCTTATATGTCACTGTAAAAAGCTTGTATGTCACTGATGTTTTTATCCGCTGATCACAGATCAGTGTCACTGGCAACAGGGGAAAATGGGTTAGTGCACACATCTTTGCCTGCGTGGCAGCTGCTGCAACGCATTGTGGGATTTGTAGTGAAGTGGTGGGAGCACTATTTACCTGCGGGCCATTAATAATAGCTGTATGAAATCATCTTGCGGGCAGTATAAAATTATATTGTGGGCCAGATGTGGCCTGCAGGCCTTGAGTCTGACACATGTGTTGTAACAGGAAGGAGCCATCTCCAAACTGTTCCCACTAACTGGGAGCATAAAATTGTCCAAAATGTCTTGGTATGCTGAAGCATTAAGAGCTCCTTTCACTGGAACTAAGGGGCCGAGCCCAAGTCCTGAAACACAACCCCACACCATAATCCTCCCCCACCCTCCACCAACCTTTACACTGCATAGTGCAGTCAGACAAGTACCGTTCTCCTGACAACCGCCAAACCCAGACTCATCCATTGGATTGCCAGATGGAGAAGCATGATTCATTACTCCAGAAAGCACGTCTTCACTGCTCTAGAGTCCAGCGGTGGCATGCTTTACACCACTGCATCCGACGCTTTGCATTGGGCTTGGTGATGTAAGACCTGGATGCAGCTGTTCAGCCATGGAAACCGATTCCATGAAGGTTTCTATGCACTGTGCTTGAGCTAATCTGAATGCCACATGAGGTTTGGAGGTCTGTAGTGATGGACTATGCAGAAGGTTTGTGACTATTGTGCACTATGCACCTCAGCATCAACTGAACCTGTGCTGTCATTTTACATGGCCTACCACTTCATGGCTGAGTTCTTGTCATTCCCAATCACTTCCACTTTAAAAAAGCAGTAACAGTTGACTGTGGAATATTTAGTAGCGAGGTAATTTCAGGACTGGACTTGTTACACATATGGTATCCTATCACAGTACCATTGCTGGAATTCACTGAGCTCCTGAGAGCGACCCATTCTTTCACAAATATTTGCAGAAGCAGTCTACATGCCTAGGTGCTTGGTTTTATACACCTGTGGCCATGGGAGTGATTGGAAACCTGAATTCAATGATTTGAATGGGTGAATGAATACTTTTAGCAATATAGTGTATTACAACAGCATGGCTTCTTAGTAGAACACTGTAAATATGTAAAACATCATGAAATGAAAAATGTAACAAAAGTGTCTCAGGACTGCTGAGCAAATCGAATCCTTTATCAGACATGAATGGGGCAACATTCATCTCTCAAAAGTCCAACAAATGGTCTCCTCAGTTCCCAGACATTTATGGGCTGTTGTTAAAAGAAGAGGGGATGCTAAACAGTGGTACAATAAGCATGGCCCTGCCCCTACTTTGTGTTGCTGTCATCAAATGTGTAGGGTCTTTACCCACAATACAAAGCGCCTTGAGGCGACTGTTTGTTGTGATTTGGCGCTATATAAATAAAATTGAATTGAACTGAATCAAATTCAAAATGAGCTATGAGATGTTTAATGAGATAGTTAAACGCCTCAGTTTAAACATTTGATGTGTTTTCTATCGTCTATTGTGAATGAAATTATGTGTTTGTGAAATTTGCAAATCATTGGATTCTGTTTTGTTTACTTTTTACACAGAGTCCAAACTTCTTTGGAGTTGGTGTTGTACTGTGTAATTATGGCATTATTACACAATTACAATTCTGTACTGTATTCTATACTGTTCTGAGGTCAGACAAATCAAAACATGAAATTCTTTTGGAGAACATGACATGTCCACTAGACTAAGGAGAAGAGGGATCATCCATTTATTAGCATTCAAATGGTATTCTGCTAATCTGCAATAGGAACAGGGTAAACACTGTACCAGCAATATTATGAGCATTTTTGTATGCAAGTGAATATTGAGTCATTAATTACTTCTTTGCTAATCCTCATTTAGTGTGTCATATTGTATCAAGTATCAAACCACAGTGTGCACTAACCTTTCTACAGCAATAGCCACCAGGGTGAAGACTGATGCAGACACTGACACGCCCTGCACAAAGCCACTCATCTTACACACAGTGTTGGAGAAGGGCCAACCTGTGGGGAAAATGACATAATTGCCAATGCAGGGAAATAATTGTCACTGATTTTAGAAATCCTTGATGACAGCCTGATTATAATGCTGCAGGAGGAAGATCGAGGTCAGTAAACAGTTTTTGACAACACACTCTCCAGTGTTGGACAGTGTTATGTCTTTGTTATTGAATGACAATAGACACACAAATTGAGATGTGACAGTTAGGACATAAGACATATCCCCTACACATTTCACGGTGATTGTTTCATTTTTCCTGCCGCAGCAGAAAGGGACTCTTCAAACACACCGTGACTATGGCCTCCTGATTTCTTTTCTATGAGGAATGGCAAATTACTTGAATAGAGCGTGATTGGATTGTAGCAGTGGGTTGGTGCACTGAGAAAATTTGAAATCAATTGACACTGACCTGAGGGTTTTGGAAAATTGCAGCTCCATAGGCAAACATTTTCATGTCAAATAATACTGTACCTTCCTCGTTCCATTAAACACTATCAAGCAGAGGAAGCATGAGGTGCTGAATACCTCTGTGTAATTATGGATTTCAACAGTAAATCTATGTGTAAGACTGATAATTGGAGCTTTTAAGCTGAAAATCCCAAAGTGAACAAAAACAAGTAAATAAACAGGATTTTATTTATTTATTTTGAGAAAAAAATCTTGGTATGAGAAAGGACAAAATATATAGGTAACACATTTCAGTCAGTACTGTGAAATGCTTATGCACTCAGAAAGTTTTAGAATTTAGAATTGCCTATTAAACTAACCCATGCATGTCTTTTAGACTGTGCCAGGGCCCTAAGCACAGTGGTGCAGTGGTTAGCACAAAATTATCAGAAGCACAAGATAAGCAGCAGAAAACAGATGGATGGATGTAACATCACAAAAAATAATTTTTTCAGTTTTTTTTTAAACAACTGCAAAACTGGGCACCCATTAAATTATTGTATACTTAAAAGCAACAGTCAACAGAATATTCTTGCCTTTGGCTGTGGAGGGAGACAGATCCACCCAGAGAAAACCCGTCAATCAGAACAAAGACCTCAGATCCCTCCTGCTGTGAGGTGACAGTAGGCAGCAAGGCACAGCACAGATATGGATACAGAATGAAACTTGTCACGATGTACTGAATGCTTTTTGGACAAATAAGAAAACATATTTTATTTATTTTTGTACTGAACACAGACTCCTGATATTGCCCCTAAAAATCTAAAACAAATATTTCTTGAACGCATACTGTTGAGGTCCAATATTTAGCCAAGGGATACATGCACAATAATTGCACCCGTAGGGACAATAATGGACTTTTACTCTAACTTGGTGTCTGCGTGTGTAATGAAGAGGGAATACAGCTATGCAACACTAGAATCACCAGCATACAGAGTCTACACGGACAGCAATTACACATGTTTTAGGTGCTCAGATTAAAATGGAATATTTAAATTTATATATATATATATATATATTTATTAGTTTAAAGGTGAACAGAGAACAGAGTAGAATAGAATAAACACTTTCTTCACATCTATTTCAAATTACATAAATATTGCATTAATAAACACTTGTCAAGGAATATATGTATACACTAGCAGGCCAGGGGAAGGGCAAATAACCGGGCCCTTTATACCCAAATAATAAAGCGCATCATAACATCGACAAAAAAAATATATGTCCAGTTTTTGTAACTTGGCTTTTCCTTGCTCTCTTTTTTCCTTTTCTTTTTGCTTTGCTGCTCCACTTTTATGCTTATATGAAGTGCCACTCATGTTAGCTTAGTCCGTAAAAATGTTCCACTTGGTTTACAATCTGTTGCCAAGTGACTGATGATGACGTTGGTGGACGGTTGGTGACGAGTTTTATCCAAAATACACTTGGAGAAAATATCGGCGAGCCACTTGAAAATTTGTGTGTCATAAAGTTAAGAGTGAAAATAAAGCCAGTCATGCAGCACAATATTTTATTCAATATTTTACACCTACTACATTACAAGACCGACTGACTTTAGAGAAGTTTTTAGCAACCATGACTCAGTCCTGACTGTGGCAACCTTTAAAACCCCCGTATAAAACATGAATGATGGGTGATGTAAAGTAGGCTATGCCTTTGGCCATGCTCAGCTCATCTGGATGCAATCAGGAGAGGGCCCGCCTTCTCCAGCTCTCCTCGGACGTGATAGAAGCCTGGCAATCTGAAATTTCATCCTCACTCCCATCCGGGCCCCCTCTAGGCCCAGGCCGGGGGCGTGCCGTCCTCCCAGACTCCCCTGAAGCCCCACCCTTGTATGTATATACTGGCATGATATAGATGTGCTGGATATTAAGAACAGTAGCAGCAGTTTGGTAGGTATTGCACAGAGCTATAAATATGAGTATTGCACAGTGTTGTAACATCAAGCTGGTTTTACACATGATGGAGACAGTGCCCAACTGTAGACACTGTTCCTTAGCCTGGATGCACGGGCCTTCGTTTACCTGTATTGTTTCTTAGAAGGCAACGGCTCAACAGGTGATGGGCTGGGTGGGAGGGATCATTAAGTATGGCAGTGCACCTTCTCAGGCATCTGGAGCTGGCAATCTCCTCCAAAGTGGGCAGAGGGCAGCTGGACGATGTTTATGATCCTCTGCAGGACCTTCCTGTCTGCAGCTGAGCTCCCAGTGTATCATGGATCATAGATGATGGAGTTTGACGGATGGGACAGAACATAATCATGTGTGTAGAGGGTATACAGGAGAGGGCTCAGTACGCAGCCTTGGTGAGAGGTGGTGCTCAGAGTGATGAAGGAGGATAGGCGGGATCACAGCCTCACTGACTGTGGTCTGCACCCTGTTTTGCAGGTCCAGCAGAATGTCCAGGATGATTGTATTAAAAGCTGAGCTAAAGTCTATAAACAGCAGTCTGGCACAGGTCCCAGGTTGTTCCAGGTGGCTCAGCATCGACTGGAGGGAAAGGGTGATGGCGTCCTCAGTGGAGCAGTTTGCCTGTAGACAAACTGATGGGAATTGAATGTTGTAGGGAGGCAGTCCTTGATGTGGCATGAGCCTAGCCTAGCCTCTGAAAGCACTTCATCACCAGCGACAAGAGCATGATGGGCCTGAAGTCATTTTCTGCAGTTAAATTATATTTATTTTTAGTGTGCTTGTTTACAGCTGACTAATGCTATGACATGCACGGTGTCTGCGTACAAACCCAGTACTCAAAAAGTTGGGAAAACATTTCAAGCATCATGAAACAAAAAATACTAAAAATCTGACCCAGGACTGCTGAGCAGCTAGAATCCTCTACAAATAATCATTTCTGTTCTATCAATGGGCTTTTTATTATGGTTATGCTATTTGTTGTGGGATGCAGTCCGCCCCCAAATAGCAATCCACACATACATGCCAATCCTTTGTTCACTCTGTTGGTGAGTGCTGATGTTGTGGGAGAAGTTTTACATTTCTACATGCATTTAAAAAATTATGATGAGGACAACTCAGTCTTTCTCCTCGTGTCTATCTGCTCCAAATATTGCAGAACAAATGACATATTTTGTATATTTTTGTTCCTTCTGTCTGTTTTTAGAGACATGGAACACCTTTCAGATTGTGCAGCACAATTCAGCAACTTTACAGATCCTGCAGAGCGACACTGCAGAGTACAATCTGACGCAGTAAATAGTGTATAGTACTGTTAACTGAGCTGACTACATGAGGCCATATTATATGCATCCTCTCTTCATAAATCTGAGAGAACCAACCAGACCTACATGAGGCAGTCAGATTTCACATGGCCCCAATGCACACAAACACCGAAGTTAGGGCAGTGGTTAACAAACTGAAGCACAGCTCTGCATATTGTTTCTGACTGTGACAACTGTGGTATGCAGGGTGATCTGTATTGTTACAGTGTTGCTATAGTAGCTCACCTACAGCGACTCAGTGGAAGATGATCATTATACAGCCTTGAGATTCTGCAGAAGTCTGTGTAACCATGGATTCTTTGATGGAGGTGGCTTCATTTTGACCCCATTCTGAGAAAATAATATGTCTGTGGAAAATATCTGAAATATGTCCTTCATTTATTAACCCTGACAGAGGATCTGTCACTTGTTATTTCTGTAGAAGACAAATATGGAAGCAGACAGATACAGAATACTATGAAGGAAAATTGAATGCCTACTTTCTACGAGAGAGGTGAAAAACTGACTGTCGCCCTTTAACTGTAAAAGTGTCAAACTGAATATTAACCACAAACCTCTTCCTCTCCTTACACGGCCGTCTACTGTAACTCTGACACGATTCGGGAAGACTGAACATCCCACAGATGAACAGCGAGGCTCTGTGTTTAATCACTAATGAAGCATAATTTGGAGCTGTTTTATGAATAGACTGTTTGCTCCCCTGTCATAATTAGTTGCCCATCCAAGTCTGTATGGTACTATTGGAGGAGGCTGCTCGTCACCTCAAACTTGCTCCAGTCAACCCCAAAATAGGTTTGTAACTAGAAATGTAATTCAATTGTATGTAACTCTGCTCTAATTGGTGTGTACATTAATACATACATCTAACTGGTACTTATGTAATTATGTAATCCACCCCTGCAGTGGCACAATGACCACAAAGTTGATGTCACAGGTACCACAGGCAGCCTGGAAGATGCTGGTTTTAGAATTTGTGAAACTAAGCCATACACCGTCTCTTGAGATGTGTGGGTATGATGTGAATGCTGCAGCAAAGGATCAACAGACGAGGGATGATATCTAACACGCTATTCTCAGTAAAGATGAAACACCTGCACCACTCTCTTGCATAATTAAGAGCAGCTTTTATTCAACTTTCCAGTACATTTGAAGGTAAAACATCACATCTTTGTAATATGTGTCATTGTCGCCATTTTAATATAATCTGCTCCTACAGAAATACTATGTTAACACTGAGTTATTGTTATACCCAAACTTCATTACAGGAAATTATGCAATTAATTAGTTATGTTTTCAGGTTATAGAAGCAGAATCTACAGAGACCACATAGAGTGCAGCGCTCGAAGGCAGAGGAAACTAACCAAAGGATGTGGCATATTAACTACTAATGCTCTATATTAAAGAAACATTTTAGAATACATGCTTAGAAGTAAATAGTCTAAGGCAGGTTTCTATAGACAAAGTATTGCAAATGTGCACAAAGAACAGAGAGTGTGAGAAAGCTCAGCAGGTGCAGACTGAAATTCTGGTTAAAGCAAAATAAAACTGAACATAAAAAAAGGTTACATAATAGAGTGCTCCTCCAAAATGCTGCAGGGCTCCTTTTGTTTTTATTTTGTACAGATTGCCTTGAAAATATACTTGTTATTGAACAAATATAATTTTTGCTTGGAAACTTAAATAATTGTCTCCTATTTGTATCCAATTTCACCCTACAGAGCCTTCACAAACAGCACAGGAAGAGACCTGTATGAGAAAAAACACATAAATCTACTCATCTACCTTATGTAAAATATTTACAAATATGATTATGTTAAAAAAAATCAAATACTTGCACTATGCATACATATTATCCCTCAGTGTAACCACTATAAACAGACTAATAGAACCACTAAAAAATGTGTTGTTTATACCATTAGGGTTTGTTTTTTGCTAACTATAACCACTTTTCTAAATACAATCACATTAACAATTTAAAACCATAGACATATTTTAAGGTAATTTTGAACCTCCTAGAAAAGTGATTTATTTCCCACAACAGTCCCCAAAGAATCTCTAAAAGGTGAGCCTTTTATCTACTGAACTGTTAAATTTGTGCAAGAATTGAATCATAATAATAAAAAATCTGTTTATGAATGTGCTCTTTGTCAAGTTTCCTTATTGTTTTGGGTGAAAGCGACTCTATAATTTTTCAAAGAGGAGCGCAAGCCCCCGGTTCAACATCTTCTACATGTCATCAAGTTAACACAGAGTTTAGATGTGATTGCGCTGATGGTTATTTTGCTTGAAGTGCACCATTAGAAGAGTAAAAAGTGTGGTTTAAACTTGCTCTCTGTCTCTTTCACACACACAAACACCCACATGCAGAAAACATCTTAGTACTGTACTTCATGTTTTGTACTAATACACTTTGGCATGAACTGTTTTACGTGTAGTTTAAGAGATCAAAGATTCTTCACACACTGTGGGTCGTGAAAAAGGTAATTCCAGTTCTCCGCCTGTCTTGTACATTCTGCAGTAATTGACAAAAAAAATTGAGTTGAGATAAATGGCTCTGCATTAATTGTATGAGTGAGAGTTCATCATTCTTTCTCCAACTCCCCGGGATGAAGAGGAACACATCTGAAGAAGTCCACAGCAGGGAGCTACAGCAAATGAACCATTTCCCAGCAGCTGTGGATTTACAGCATAAACTGGATTATATTTTTTTGTTTTTTCTTCTTCATCTATTTTTGCCCAGTTGGATATGTCCTAAAAAGGGATTGAAGGATCTTGTATGGATTACTACCTTTTCCCTGTGGATTACTTCAAGCAGCTGTTGAAAAGTCTTCTACTGGAATATCAACTTCCCTTTTTTAGATTATTTCCAGCACAGCCTGAAGGGGATAAGACAGCTGGCTACCTGACCTTCATCTCTCTCAATTCATAATTCATCTCAAGATTGGTAAATAGAAATCAGCATTAGCACAGTATAGGCTAATTAAGTAAAAATAAATCTTAATTAATTTCATTACACAATTTTTATTATTTGATTGAGCTTTTGCTTTGCCCCTGCCAAACTGCTTAATTAAAATATCCCATCCTATTAATGAAACAGGATATCCACTTCGTATATAATCATAAAAGTTTTGAAACCAAGGGAAATAGCAATCTAATCATAAATTTATCAGTAGGCATTTAAAAACTGGATTTCACAGCAGATGCTTCTCTCTTTCCCAGAATGCCGCCTTCTCCTTTAGGTGAACCCTGGGGTAATAAGAGTTGAAACTACATTCAGCTGTTTGGGTGAAACACAATATACGAGACTAATAAAATACTAAAATTCATTCACCAAAATTAGAACACAGACTTCTCAGATGGTCTGCACTACATCAGAGGCCCAGTTCACTGACTCTCATTAGCGGAGATGAAGCCTCACAGGTAAAGCTGCGTGTGCTGACAAATCTGTCGGTCTAAGCGATCATGCCACTTACTTTAAACCTCAACAAAATCCAAACAGGTGTGTTACTAAAAAAATTAATAAATAAAATAAATCACCTCCTGTGTTGTTAAGCATTTTTTGTGTAGAAACATTTTCATGGCTGAGCAGTGATGGGGACTGGCTAACGTTAACAACCAGCCTCAAATGGTCAATAGTGGAACCGCTGGTTTTGGTTCTTTGCTGGTGGCTTCATTTCTCAGCCCTGAAGTTTGATGCTTTATCAGGTTTAACCCCACCGAGAACCCTGACGCATTAAGAACACTTCCTGTATACTAGAGCCAAACACGTACAGCTCTGGTGTAATGTGCACTCTGCATAACCTTCACCTCTGTCATTTACCAGTGCCAGCTTTTTTATGTAAGTAGGAGGGGGTACACTGCAGTGTATCCAAAAGTGCTTAAATATTAAAATGCCATGTAAGTGCCCGTTTCCACAGTGAACCTCATAGTATTGTATATACAATACTGTAGTAAAGATAGGTCATTTGTGTGTTCCGCTCATGTTAAAATGTATGTTGTACAAGTGTGATTCTCCTAGTCTTGCCCAGTCCATTAGGACACCTGGGCTAAAATGTTTAATACAGTGTACCATAGCCTGTCCTGTGAGCCTCAAATTTTAGATATGCATAGGTTTTAAAGGATGACACATTTTCTGTTTTCGACTGGGTGAGGAAAAGCTGGTCTCGTGTGAGCAATCCAAACAACTGGGGCTTAATGATCTCAACATACTTGAAAAAGACTGCACAGATGAATCCAGTCATGCATCCAGTATCATCACTTTACATCACTTTCAGTATTCTTCTGTATCATCTCTTTTGTCTCATGTTTCATCTCTTTCTGCTCTATATGACTCTTTATGTCTGCTCTAAAGACTTATTTGGGGAATTTGTAATAATTGTTGAGGTTGCTTGTGAACTTATTCCTGTGCAATTCTGCCATTTCCCTAAGCTGAAAAGTAAAATTCCACTGCAGATTACTGAAATATTAATGCCAAGCACTCCTGAAATATCACTAGTTCTGTGGCGTCTCTATAATTTGTTTTGGGGTTTTTTCCCTTTCAGGTATTCTTTTAATGATGGACAATACCCTTGGACAATTCTAGATCCTGCATCGGTAATCATAAATCAAAGTTATAACACAGTTTTGTGTGCACAACAGGAAGAGTCAATCACAGGAAAAGCTAGAAATAAATTCACAAAAGGTGCTAAATCTTGAAAGATTATGAGACTGACAACATGCATGGCAGCAGCTCATAGGAGACATTCTGCTCTCTATCAGCAGTGTCAGCTGTTATTATGTGGCAGCCTGTTGCTAGCAACTAGACATTTTCTAATTAATATTTCTCATTATAGGGTAATATCAGCAAACTTGGGTGATGCAAAACAAAATGCATTTCCTTACTAAACCTGTGCAAATATGGCTTTAGCTGCTGCATCCCACTCTCTGCCATTTGTCTTTGGAAACCAGTGTTCATGTGCTGCTGTCATGTAGGCACTGGGAATCAACATCATGTGCATCACAGAAGTTATCAAACAGGTACCTTTGTCCTTACATGATATTTGGCAACACAAGCAAAGACTGATATTGCAGAACATCCATATTAGCTATACTTAGCATTAAGCAGTTATCTAAATATGCCTTTCAGTGGACTTTCAGTGATTTAGATATAGGGATAGCATCATATTAATCCATACAGAGTTAGCTAATTCAGCTACAAATTTGAATTATTTTCCACATTTTCCACTTAGGAGCTCGAAGACCCATAGTATAGTTTGAACCCATAAAGCCACTCTAACAGGAGCCATAGCAAGGGGATGTGGATTTACACTTGGTATATCCCATTACTGGGCAGCATGGTGGCGCAGTGGTTAGCACTGTTGCCTCACAGCAAGAATCCACTATCAGTGTGGCATTTCTGTGTGGAATTTGCATGTTCTGTTTACTGGAATTTCCCGTAGCCTCAGTTGAGTGAGTCATGGTAAAAATGCTTGAGAAATCAAAGAAGCTAAAGCTGAAAGTCTGCACTTCAATCACATTTTGATTGTTTGATTTATAAAAACAAACAACAATAAGACTACCATACAGCAATAAGATGTAAAGATTCTTCATGCTGCAAAGGCCATTCATCAGCCTTTGCAGCATGAGAAACCAACAATACTGCAATTATTTGAAGCAGACTAGCAATTTATGTTGCTGCACAGTGTACTGCTGCACTGGATCTTGACTAGTGATGATGATGATGATGATCTTTTTAGAAAGCAGCATAGAACAGAGTCTGAAGAGTCGTCCTTGGACTTTTTTTCTAACTATTCACTGCAGAAAGTGTGATACAGTTAAAATGAATTTCTGAATGTAAAACGATACATGATATATTCAGCTGCAGGAATTTCAGTTGTCCTTGTTTACAAGAGCATCCGTGTACCTGGCTCAGCTCCTCTTTGTTTGAAGACAATAAACAGCAATAAAGCCTAAGTAAATTGGAACGATTTACCTTTTGATATACGAGCCATAACATGGAGATGTTTAAAAATGCCTTGTCTCAATGATTGTCTTGTGATGGACTGTTGTGTAGTGATTGTTAAATATGTTGTGCATTATTTACTGAATGAATAATCTCAATCTGCACCTTACAAGATACTTTTCATCCCAACGTCAGATACATGTTAGCAGCATTTATCTGTCAAGTGAGTACAAGTGGATACAAACCACTGAAGTTATTTATAAAATTAATCTTTAAAAAGTATTGTGCAAAAGGTCGCACAACTGGGATTTACATCTCATTCATATCCTAAATCTGTTCCGTCCAAACATAAAGGGGACACTTCTATTAGGGAAGCAGCACAGCTGGAAATGTTACCTCTTCAGAATATTCCAAGAACATAACAGCTGGTGTAACGGACATTGGCTTATAGTTTTTTTTTTCATACTGGGGACATTCAGGATGTTCTGGGGACACTTTGGAAGATTGTTGTTATAGAAATCACCTTTAGGTCTCTACTAGAAATTTCTTGATGTTGCGTGAGGCAGCCTGCCTGTTTTGCATATGGCTTGAAGCAATCCTGAAAATATCAGTGGTGAAAGTCTGAAGATAGAAATCTTGCACAACAGGCTGATGTGCCGATGAGGTGATGAGTGGGAACGTCTGCTGCAGTGGGCTGAAATCGTGACAAACGGATGACAGCAGGTCATTAAAAAGAATAGTCTGGATAAGAGCTCCTGTTTCTAACTGTCTGTTGTCTCTGGATATGTTCTCTCATGTGTCCAGTGTTTGCTGTAAAACTGGTTGTTGTTTTCCTTTGAAACTATAAATGAGGGCTGCAGTGCAGTGGTTTATCAAAGAAGCCTGATTCCTAAGATTATGTTCAGATCCGTCAGTCAGCAGCATCTGCCACTCAACAAAGACTGCCACAGTGAGACTCCTAAACTTGAAATTGGTTCATCTTTGCCTGTTACTTATTTTGAAAGGAAACATTCATTTACAGTAAAACTTTCCATACAGGGCAGCACAGGGTTAACACTGTCACCTCACAGCAAGAAGGTCTTGGTTTTTTGGGGGGTTTTTTTTTACCTTTAGAAGAGTGGTACCAAACAGTTTTTTAAAAAGCTATATATAAATTGAAAAAAACACAAGAAAATTCTTGTGTGAGACCTTACCTTTTTCTGTTAACATAAATTCCCTCCCCTGTTCAGTTCTTTTTCCTTATTAAGCAGTGGATGTAAATGTGTGGTCTTGTATTTGGACTAAGAGGGAATACAATATCAGATGACTGAAGGATGGAAATTTGAATAAGTTAGTTAATGTGCAAACCATGAAATGCATTTGCAGCAATATCTAACATCTCACCCAGCTCTTACACATTTTGTGAGGCATTTTCAAAAATGTTTGCATTTTCATCTTTTAAACCTTTAAATTTCCTGCCATCTTGCAGCTTCCTATGGCTTCTTTTTGTAAAGGTAATTGAACTTGATAATTACGAGCACCTGCAGTAATGCTGTGAAATGCTTATTGCTGATTTTATATACTGATGAATTCTTAATAATAATAGCATTGCTAATTAT
Source organism: Pterophyllum scalare (assembly GCA_024447675.2). Taxonomy (NCBI): domain Eukaryota; kingdom Metazoa; phylum Chordata; class Actinopteri; order Cichliformes; family Cichlidae; genus Pterophyllum; species Pterophyllum scalare. Next base: position 59,392 of record JAMQGT020000496.1, on the reverse strand, counting down.
AGGCTCTTTTCTATTAAGTATCCTCAGTGAATATTTTCTAGGATAGGTAGCGTGAGCAAAATAAATTGTTTTCATGGTTTGTTCTTTTTTTGTTTTTAAATCAGCTGTCACCATGTTTCTCAGTGGTGGAAAAAAAAGGGAATGAAGGATTAGAAAGTGAGAGAGTGTTTTCATGTAAAGTGTTTGCTCTGGTAAACTTAAAAAGAAATTGAGAGGATTATTCACTGATTTATGGTTTTTGGAGGACATAATTTTTCCCAGAAAGTCCTCGAGGGTCAGTTGCTACTGCTTCCAGTTCCACTCGGTTTTTGTGTGACTTCTCTGACTGCTGCATCCTGCTATCACAGAAGCACAGATGTTCACCACTGACACTTGTCTCGTAAGTGTCTCCAGAACATTGCTCTCATGTGGAGCTGTTATAAAGTGGGCAGTGTACTGCAGCCACTGAAAGCCCTCTCTATTTCAGACCTATTAAACTAAATATTATATATATATATATATATATATATATATATATATATATATATATATATATATATATATATATATATATATATATATATTCAAATTATTCAGACTTCCTGTGGCACTCAGCTCCCATCTCATCAGGTGAAAGCTGAAGATGTAAAGACTCAGCAATTTTCTGAAACAACTAGGTACTGCAAATGTTACTCAAACAGGAGTAAATTGTATTGTTTGGGGATTGGTGTATGTAGGAGGCTGTGAGGATGGTGGTTTGTTACATGGCTTTGATTGACTTATTAGTCACACTTAATATTACCTGTGATCAGGTTGTCCACCAATGTTGTAGGAATGCAGAAAATCCCCACCAGCAGGTCACTAATAGCCAGGTTGAGGATGAAGAGGTTGGTGACTGTGCGCATTCGACGATTTTCCAGTACAATCAGACACACCAAGATGTTACCCAGCATGCACAGCACAAAGATGAAGGAGTAAGCCAGGGTGTAGATGACAGCCACATACAGAGAGTGCTGATAGTAGGGAAAAAAGGTAATGTTGGTGGAATTGGCTGCACCATCTAGGCTGGTGTTTAAGAGGACTGATGTAATGCCTGATCCCTCCAGTGCCATCCCTTCTTTGTCCATAATGTCCAGTATATCCATCCTTGATGTCAGTCAACACTGTAGAGGAAATAAAAAGGCAACAAGTAGAGGAGAATTCAGTTTAGAGCAAATACAGTTAGAGATATTACTGTACCTGCTTTGTTCAGATGTCACAGCTTTTTAATTACCAGCTGCAACAGTACACTGAAACAGTACACTGGCAGAGGTTCATATGGTTTACATTCTATTTGTGATGATTGTCACACCTGTGTGAGATACAGTCACAAAGCTTTACTGGTGTGCGATTGCAAGTTGATTGAAATGAATGGGCTGGGTTTAAAATGGTTTTGGGAACTCATTGACGCCATGCTGACGTGATCTCCAGTTCTACATCTTCCAGCTGTTTCCTTGTGGGGTTAGAGATTCCTGAAAAGTGGATGCTGTTCATGTCATGCAGATATATTGTATAATATTTCCCATGGTATCGGAGTCTATCATGGATGTAACTATATCACAGTGTATGACAATGTTGGAAGTTGCCTCTTTGGATTTTCTCTCTCAGTTCATCCCAGCTGGACACCTTGTACCAAAGCCAAGTTCTGCCATTGGTTCTTATCTGATAAAAGGTTCTCTTTTCCTGTCACGATGTCTTTCTCCACATTACAAGGTCATGACCTTACTATATCAAGACACAATTGAATTAAAAATCTGTTCATCATTTATATGTCTAATTTTATCAGCATTAAAGCATAACTATATCATTACTGACTTATGGGTCCAAGGACAGCAAGTGACTGATTAGTGAAGTAGTTCCTTTTATTCCATGTTTGCTACACATAGATTCCTTTATACGGATGGACATAGCTTTTGCATCTGAAAAGTGAAGCTAACACGGAAACAAATAAACCTGCATTCTTTCTAATGGCCAGCAGGCACAACTCCTCTGTTGCTCAAAGACTTCTAATGGCAATATCCATCTATCCATTCACAGATTGTCCTACATTACTACAGCAATTTAAAAATATACACACAGTTAAAAGAGAATAAAATAAACAAAACCACAAAACTTTAAAAGGCAGATCAAGGTAACAAATAGACTATCACAGTGTTTATAATGAAGGGTGTATAAGTCTGAACATCTGGGTTTTGAGACCATCCATCCATCCATCCATTCCTTTCTGCTTATCCTGTTCAGGGGCGCGGGGTCTGGCGCCTATCCCAGCTATCATAGTGCGAGATGCAGAGTACAGCTCCTGTACAGGTCGCCAACCTGTCACAGGGCTACAGAGACAGAAAAACATTCACACTCACATTTACACTTAGGGGCAATTTAGAACCACCAATTAACCTAACTCCAGTTTTGAGACGCAATTTAAAAATGGAAAGAGAGTTTATGGTCAGAGATCTGGTGGGAGTGTGTTCCAAAGTCTTGGGCCAGAACAGCTAAAGGCTCAGTTAGCCAGTGGACCCCTCATCTGGCATGTTTTAAAACACCAAGATGGTAGAAAATGATCAGTCCGAGGCTTCACAATTGGGTTTTGCTAATTAAAGGATGATGTCATGTCTGTCTTTCATACTCAGTCTATACTTAGAAACTGAGCTGTTAAGGGTGTTAAATTCTGTTTATGCCTCAGTCACAGTATCATATACTCTGGCTACAAATAAACCAACTCCACAGCTTTTGTTGCAAATCAAAACAGTTTGAAACACTGTGACAGCAAACAAAGGTAAACTAGAGATAATAAAATCTATGTTTTTACACTTCAGTCAACAAAACTGGAAATAATTGTCTGGAAATACATAAATATATAAAATATTACTGTAAACTGACTGGAATGCTTCATAGGAGTAACAGGTAACAACAGTAACTGGGTTACATTTAGTGGTGTGGCTGGGTAATAGTCTCTTATTTTCATCTGCTAATCTTTGTATATTTGTGTTACTTCTTGTGACTGATTCACGCCTGTGGAGTTTTTTTTTTTTAGTTAAAAAAAATCTGCAATTTACTGTGCTTCAAGTTTTCTCAGCTGCTCAGGTCTTCAGTAATGTAATTAGCACCTTAGCGCTACTTGCTTTCATATGGGTTTCATGTGTGGGTGGAGGAAAGAGTGGTGATAATAGGACACCTAGTTTTTTAAATTCAAAGTGTGTTAAAGCTGTACTTTGCAGTTTACAGTTGCTTTAGTATAGTAGGTGAGGACACTGAGGTTTCAATCAAACAAGGACATGGCACTGCCTTAAGAGTCAACCACTCGTGTAAAGCATGTAGTCAGTAAAGAGAAATCAGCAAAGCAGTTGCTGCTTTGCTGACACATTTTGGAGACTTTTCAGTATAGCAGACACCATGTTAACTACATCATTGTGTAGCATGTGAATAAACCAAATGAATGTGGCGATACCATATCTGTGATATGATATTTTCTTTATAATATGGCTGAAGATAAACTTAGCTAAGACAGAGTCAGTGTGTGGAAGTATATGGTTTGACTTCTTTATAAAATCCCACATCATGTACTGCTGCATTTTATGTCCTTTTGCTCTAGCTATATTTAGCACATTGGTCTGTTACACAAAAATCAGTCAACAAACCCTGGTATGAAATGTCCTGGACATGACTGTAAATTGAAAAATTGTACAGTATACATCAAGAGATGTCTTTGGTCTTTCAAACAGTATCAAACATGATATATATAAAAAATCTGATATATTGAAGTTTATTGTATTTGCAGGTGATACAAATATTATTTGTGCTTGATGGAATTCACAGCAGCAGAAATTGTCACACAAGAAATGAATCAGTTGAAAATATGGTTTGATAAAAACAAGTTATCATTAACACTAAATTCATGTTATTCGGAAATTGTAGAAAATTGTAAAACTGCTGATAAATAATGTTGCAATAGAGCAAGTCTTTGCCTTACCTAGAGTACTGTGTGGAAGTCTGGGGCTTTTGGTAAGGTATGAAACTGATGACTGATATATATGTCTCTATTGAAACTAATTAGTATAATTAGTTAAGCTAATCTCGTTTAGGTATATCTATATTTATACATAATTTTTTTTCTTTTCTGTTTTCTCTCTCACTTTTTTGTGGGGTGAAGTGGGGGGGTGACAGTGAACATTGGTAGCATGCTCAGTATTCTGTTGTTTTATACATCTGAAATAAAAGGCAATCAATCAATCGATCAACCAATAAATAAATCAATCATACAAACCAAAGTGTCCTTGGGCAAGTTACTGAACCTCAATCCCAATGGCAGGAAATAAATAGCTTACTAATAGATAAAGTGCATCAGTACAAAAAGAGGGGAAAAAAGGGAGGAAGACGAGGCACAGGATTAGACGATGTCCTCAATCAGACTGCTAAGGTTGTGATGCTTCTGCAAAAGTTAATTTTTTAATTTACACAAACTGCTGTGTGATGGTTTCTGCTGACAGTGACTTCAGTCACAAGCCTTATGGTAGATGAGAGCAAGGTGCTAAATGAATGTGTTTAATGGGGAGACAAGTAGACCTGGTTCACAACACCAATGTTGTATGTTTGCAAACTACTAAGTGCCAAGCCCCTGTGGAGATCAAAAACCTGCCAGCAATACCCAGACCCATGTGTTAGCTAATGGAGTGTGCATGCTTGCGGCAAAGCCTGACTGACATGTTGAGAACACCCCTGAGCAAAATATCTTCTGTAGATACATAAAAGACCCAGGCAATGCAAATACACAAAGCTGGGACCATCATTTCCTCAAGTCTGGCCAAGACTAGCTAAATCTAGTTGCTTTGTCTGAATTATTTCACACAGCTTTGATGATCCTCAGTAAAAGAGCTTCTCTTCCTCCTAAGCCGTAAACTAAAGAAGGATTTATATTTCCTTTCTTCAAAAGACCTTGAAACCTCAGCCTAACTGTTATGAAAGTGTTGACTGACACCTTAGGTACAGTCACTGTAAACACAATCTTTTCTCTGAAGGAAAATCAGAGCCATGAAGTCAAGTTGTTTTCTTTTCTTTTTGAGGGAGGGAACCAAATCTAGAACTCGGTATCTGGGGTTTGTCAGGCCTCTGAATGCACCACAGTGAGAAAAAAAACTAATATTATTAGTCAACAAATGGTATTTTTGTCAAGAATGTATTAAATATGTCTGATCTTCTACCATCTGACTCATTTTTTTTTAACTGCTTGAAACTTTTCCTTGTTGAGCCTGCCCAACAGCTTGTTACAGTCAGTTGTGAGTGAAAGCTGAGTGCAATAAGTCTCCTCAGACTCTCATCAGACTCTAAGAATACCATTCTTCATGATCAAGCACAGCTATACAGTACAATATATGAAAACTCAACAAGGAGTGCTCCTGCCATCTGCATAGATTACTCTTTGCTCAGACATCACAATGGCTGTTTAACCAAACAAAGGCATTAAAGTTAGCCGAATACGCCTGTCAGCACATTTCTCAGGTGCTGGTGACTCTGTGGCCAACAGCCTTTTCAAATCACTTAGCTGTGATCGCTAATGTTTGATTTGTTGGTTGATTATCTTATTAGTCTAGACACATTAGTCTGTTTATCTGTTTAATTTTTAAACAAAAAGGTTGTTTTCAGGGGAGTCAATTACTGAAACTGTTAGCAAAATATCACCTATTTCCAGTTTACATTTCCACATTAAAATATCCTAAATAAAGTAAAGCTATTAGATGAATATGCTTTTAATCTAGTTTCCAACTTTTTAATACAGTACATGTGAAGGTAATATAACAGAGCAACGGTGAGCAATGGCTTCTGCTGAGATACATTCTTGTTTTCACAAGACTATACGCAGTCCTGAGAAAAATAAAGTGCATCCTACAAATAGCTTGAAGCACTTTTTGCAGCAATAATCTGAGGTGGCCGGGTCCTGTGACTTTAAAACAAGTCCAAATCATTCTCCCTCCACCACCGTGCTGGAACATTGGTTGAGGTGATTGTGGTGATATGCTGTGTTTGATTTTCTCCAAACATGACACTGTGCTTTATGGTCAAACATCTCTACTTTAGTCTCATTGTTCCAGGAGTCTTGTGCTCCCATTTTCTTTTTAGAGAGAAGAGGCTTTGTCTTGAGAACTCTTCCAAAAAGTTTACTCTTTTTCTAATTGGAGTGGCTTGAACTTTAACATTTAACATGCTAACTGAGGCCTGTATGGTCAGAGATGTAGCTCTTGGGTTTTTGCAGTTTCTCTGAACAGTGCACAGTCTGATCTTGGGGTGAATTTGCAGGGACATCCATCCGTAGGAAGATAGTAGAATTGTGTTAACACACACCTAAATGATCTAGACCAGAAACCCCCCAAATTTCTGTGTTTATAGAGGTGCTCCTACTTGCTGATGATCAATTAATCAAACATATGTGATCAGCAGAACCTGGCTGCTACTTACACTCTTAATTCCTATGGAATCAGTAAGGGGTGTACTTAGTTTTTCACCGGACTGTCTAGAATCCTGTGAAAACTTTTTTTCCCATGACTATAAAAAAGAAGTGCCACTTCAACCAACTATGCTTGGAGTTGCTCAACACTACAGAAGTATAAGTTCTAGAGCCAGCCAAAAGACACAATCTCTAAAGTCTGTAAGGGTTTGTTCAGGAGCCTCCTGCCAGTAGGACATGGCTGAAACACCTCACCTAGAAGGTGCCCAAGCCACCTCAACTAGCTTCTTTCAATGTGGTGGAATAGCAGCTCTACTCTGAGGCCCTCCCAAATGACTAACCACCTCACCCTATCTCTAAGAGAGAGCCCAGACTCCCAACAGAGGTAGCTCATCTCCACTGCTTATATCCACATTCTTGTTCTTTCAGTCACAACCCAGATCCTGTGGCCATAGGAAAGAAACAAAGACTGATAGATAAATTGACAACTTGGCTTTCACACTAATCGCTCTATTTAGCAGACCGATACAGTATCCACATCACTGCCAACACTGTACAGATCACAGATCTCTCTTCTCCAATCACTTGTTAACAAGACCCTGAGATACATAAAATCCTCCAATTGGGGGAAAAACACACACCTCCTTCCGGACTTGAAGTGGGCACTTTTCTGACAGAGAACCATGGCCTCTGACTTGACGTCTCATCCCAGCCACTGCACACTTGGCTGCAAAGTGCAAAAAGCAGAGAGGTGATTTTTGAGGCCACCAAACCAGAAACTATCTGCCACCTGGAGCTTGAAAAAAGGGCAACTGGTCCTGTCTTCACCTAGAAATCAAATGACAAAGGCCAGCTCTGGTGGAGTCCAACTACCACCAAAAACAGGTCTGACCTACTGCTTACAAACCAAGCTGTCACACAGGGACTGAAAGTATGATGTATCTTTTGTAGACTGTTGGGAAAAAAAATGATTGGCACCAAGCAACTGCAGCAAAATACATGCAGTTGACATGCCAATATGACACAATATTTTTACTTTCTCTGTTGCTTTGGCATACTAATAACTCATATGGACAAGAACATTTAGTTTAAAATCCCATCAAAATTCATTTAGCACACAATCAAAATAAAGAAAAAGGTGGTGTAAAATATTATTGCATCCCAAGAAGTTGTTCTGTTTTTGTATTGACAGTTCTTAGAGCACAATAAGTCATGGAATGCCAGTGTTGTGACATTTATTTCAGTAATTATGAACTTACGGAGAACTTATTGAGGCAGCTTGGTTCCACCACTGAAAAAAAAGCCATCCATAACTTAAAATTTTGATTTAATAAGTAAAAATTTCAAGAAAATAACCCAAACTTTTAAATTAACTCTGCCAATCAAGAAGCTCCATGAAAGACATCATTTCCTTGTTGCCTGGAAGCAGATGGCACACTTAAAATTGGGTAGTGACAGCATCATTGAGCTACCAATGTATAGCAAGTGTGAATAAATTGGTGCCAGGTTCTTTAGATTTCAGTGCCTTCTAGCAAACGATAACTGCATGAAAGATACAGAATCAGTGTGTTCATGTCAAACTGTTCGACTTCTGCCTTCTGCTTCCTGGTAACAAGGAAATTACGTACCTTGACAGAGCTTCCTGATTGGAAGAGCTACTGTGAAATTTAGACTTATTTTCTTGAGATTTAGAGATACCTAATTATTTTCTCAAAATTTCAACTTATTAACTCAAAACTTTGCAATACCTATCTCGGAATTTTAAGTTATGGATGACTTTTTTTTTCAGTGGCAGAAACAAGGCTACCCTTTCATTTATATTTTTAAGATCATCCAATATGTTAAATCTTCTCTTCCAGTTCCAAACAAGCTACTCTGCTATTGACTCTTGTTTGGTGTCGTTTATTGGACTGGACGATTGAAGTCTGAAGAAACAAGACATACTGGCAATTTAACAATTTATTCATTTAACAAGCAGGGGCATCAGTAGCATGTGTAAGAACCACAAACAGTCACAACAGCCTGGCACTTCCTCCTCATGTTGGTCACCAGCTTGGTCACACAGTGCTGTAGGATGGCATCTCATTCTTCAACCAGCATTTGGTGCAAGTCAGCCAGTCTGGTTTGGCTGATCAATCTGGCATAAACAGCACACCCAAGCTGATCCCACAAGTGTTTAATGACTTTAAGGACTTAAGCAAGGTCATTCTATCCTCACCACTCCCCATTTCCTGAGGTAGTCGCTGATAAACCCAGCTCTGGAGTATAGATTTTGGTCCTAGACTACGGAGATATGAGATTGCCACTGGTTGAAGAATTTCATCTCGATATCTCCCTGCATTGAGATTGCCTCCAACGAGGACAAGCCTGATTGTCAGCACCTGGCATACCAGAAGCTCACAACAGGAGTCAATAACTGAATAAGCTGTTTAGCATTAGCAGAGAAGACTTGGCAAGTTTTTCACATACTCAAATCTGCGGCTCAACCCACAAATGACATTTTCCTTACAAATGTGGCACTCTTCAGTGTATGGTCGCCGAGATGACGTGTTTCAAATGTGTCGGCGTTTGTGGGCTTCCTGCACCACCCTTACCCTCACATAATCAAACGTCACTTTTTGACTGCCCTTTGAAAAACAAATCCTCTCTGACAAGATATATAATTACATGCAGGTTTTGGGGTTTTTTTGGCCTATTTGTCACACTTAAATGTTTTAGATCATCAAAAAATTTTAATATCAGTCAAAGACAACCTGTGTGAATAGAAAATACAGTTTTCAAATGATGATGTCAATTGTTACTGGAAAAAAGTTAATTAAATCATGACTTAACTGTGATCGAAACACATATTCTGAAAAACTGACTTCAGTTTCATTAGCCACAAACAGGCCTGATTTCTGCCAGAACTGCTGAATCATGAAATAATGTAAACAGACCTGTCTGACAAAGTGAAGCAGGCTAAAAGATCTCAACATCAACACAACATGTCATGATCTAAAGAAACAGCTGTGAAACAAAGTCATTGACATATAGCAGTCTGGAAATGGTTACAAAGCCTTCTAAGGCTTTGGGACTTCAGCGAATCATACTAAGAGCCGTTATCCATTAATGGAGAAAACAGCAACATTCCCCAGGAGCGGTTGGCCAACCAAAATTACTCCAAGAGCGCATTGATGACTCATCCAGGAGGTCACAAAAGAACATCTAAAGAACTGCAGGCCTCACTTGTCTCAGTTAAGGACAGTGTTCATGATTCAACAATAAGAAAGAGACTCAGCAAAAATTGCATCCATGGGAGAGTTCCTAGGGGAAAACCACTGCTGACCAAAAGGAATACAAAGACTCATCTCACATTTGCCAAAAAACATTTTGATGATCCCCAAGACTTTTGGGAAAACATTCAGTGGGCTGATGAGACAGAAGTTGAACTTCTTGGCAAAGTTAAAAGTTATATAAGTCAAATATAACATTGAGGCACACAACTGCAGTCTACTTGGAGTACAAGCAAGTTAAAACAATAAGGGAAAGGGCAATTTAGTGATATAGGGCTGTCAGTATACAGAATTAGTGTCACTTCTAGCAGCCTTGGTGGTTCTGTTAACGGTAAAGGGGGAGAGGTTGGTGGATCTAAGTAAAACATGAGCTAAGTTTAGAATAGCCACCATTTAAGAAAAATGAATCACAGTTGAATCAAATCCACTGAATCAAAGTGCAGTATGTCGGGGAGAGTTGAGTTGACCATGGTGAGGTTAAGACATAAAAGGCTACTGTATGCTTCAAACAAGCAAACAACAATGGCATATGGAGCCTTTCACTAATGTTATGACGCAAATACATTTGAAGGCCAATGGCTGGTGTTAATGTTAGTGGATGTAGGTTATTGCATGATCAACATATCTGGTAATGATGTTGTTTTTGTGTGCTGCCAAGAAGACAAACATATAAAGCTCTCTATTTTTAGGCTTTTAAAACAGAAATGAAGTTATTCTGAGCAGTGAACCTCTTGCTTTTTTCAACTGTGAGTCACATCTTGTAATCCATCAGACCATATGTTAACTAATGTGGATGTCGCCAAGGTTATGAAATCATTAAAAGGCAGTAGACTTGACCATACTGGACTGTGTTTGCATGCATCAGAATAATCAAGATAAACCTAGTGCTCTACGGCCCTGTCTTTCTTTTTTTTTTTTTTTGAATTAGTAGAATAAGTGTTTTCAAAATAATATTTTGAATGTGTTGTTTAAGGGAAATTGGGGCCAAATTGATGAACTAGAACTAAAAATAAACAAGGTCAAACACAGACAGAAGCCCTTTCATGAGCAGTCTTGATGTCCTTAAACGTCAATCAAGCATAAATATCAAATGTCAAAACAGAAAAAAACAGAAGACAGGAAAACCTCAAGTGACTGGGCTTAAAAGAAGAAAAAAATAAATAAAAACAGTAAGGGCTTTGGATTTTGGTGATTGCAAACTGTCCTCTGCTGTAGGTGTCTGTATCTGTGCCTTTGGACGTGAGATAGGGCTGCCACCTTACGTTTGACTAAACATAAATTAATTACAAAAGTGTTAGCTGACCATGTTTCAATTGGTCATTCGGTCAAAAAGCAAGAAAAAGTCAAAGTCCTGGGGAAGTGCTGACACTGGATAGACATTAACGCACTCTTAGAACAGACGTGCTAAAAACAACACTTAATGTGTTAAATTGATTCGACACGTTACGTGTTGTTGTGCTATTTATTTATTCAGTTTCAGGTTGAGGGTAGAGGATTGAGACACCTGTCACCTGGTGGGTTTTCCGATATATCGTGTTAAATTTGAACACATTTGCTGCATGAGCTCAGCTTGTGTCAGATTTGACACGACATATGTTGTTTCAAAATTTTGAAATAATGCTTAACACTTTTTTTTTTAGCACATGTTGCTTTCAAATTCACACAAAATGTGTTACACATGTAACAACCCATTTTTTAATGTCATTTTTTTAACACATCCACATTTGGTCCTTGTGATTAAAAAGTAATTAATTATAAGTCATTTGGGTTGTTTAGAAGGGTTACACTGAATGTTTTGTTTTCTCTGCATACTTAAGAAAGCCGTGACTTTTAAGTGTTCCTCCATTTTAATGCTATGTAAAGTTCTTTTAATTTTTTTTTGTAAATATTGTTTTATTGCTAGATGAATTTTGAATTGTATGGTAGTACTTGTAAAATATGATTACAATCCAAAATTTAACTGTATATGTTACATCCTGTGTCTATACATTCACCTGACATGAACAGTCTCATAAAAGATTGACTCACATGCTCAGAAATGTCCTTTTTGGGGGGGGGGTTGTATTCCAAAAGCTCACACATCCACAGGAAACTAGAACTAGGACTGTCACAATATCAGGTTTTTTATAATGAAAATTATATTATTGGTCTGATAATAACAAAAGTAATAATGTGGTCATTCAAAATGCAAGTGTAGGAAGGTGAAGAGAAATCTGTAGTCATAACTGTACACAAACATACAAAAAGACAATAGCAGTTACCAACTGAATGAGGTATCATAACATCACCATTACGTATTGCCTCAATGTAAAAAAATAAAATTAAAAAAAAAAGTACCACCTGAACAACAGTATAAAATATATGTACATATTATTTCATTTTTCTGCATTTTGGGTTGCTAGGTCAAATTTGGAAAAGTAATCAGATTTAAGGTTAAAATGATGACATTTAGGGTGCTTTTGCTGCTGTCAAATATCAAAGGGAGTCAAATTTGACCCAAACAGTAAGTAATGGTTAAAAATTGTCAATATAACCTTGGCATTGACATGTTTCATCACAGTTAATTATTACTACCTAGCTTACCACTTGAAAATGCATTAAAGTATTGAGCACCTCTTTAATGTTACAAAGATGCTGAAATGTCAGCAAAGCAGTTAGCTACCGCATAACAGCATGACAGTCAGGCCACAGTTGCACATTTGTGAGTGACAGCATCTCAGTTTTGCATATCTACAAACATCTTTGAGCTCACCCAAGTGCTCATAAGCAGTCTATTGTAGTGTGATAGCAGCTGGATTTCCTATTACCCAAATGATGACTTAATTTTTCATAAAACTAGGCATGCATTACTGTCATTATACTTGAGACTCAAATCACATTGCCACGATTATATTTTCTGATATAAAAATAAATTTGCTTCAGATTTACTGACAGTTCTAGCCAGCAGTTTATATGCTAAGAAACAGTTCTTTTAACAGCAGCAATAATGCTTATATGTGTATTATAATGTGAAACTAAGACTGTGAAACTGTCAGTGGGAACAACTACAGGCAAGAAGAAAAAGAAAAAAAATGTCTAACTCACTGTACCCATGAATGCCAATGTCAAAAAAAGGCACACCAATACACAGCTTCTGGTGCCAGTGAATTTCATTTAAATTTTCAGTTGTGTGATTTTGATAGATCCTTCAAAGTGAGTTCTATCCTTAAAAGAAACATCGTTGCTGACATGCTTTTTTTAAATTCCCAGACCATCTAAAAAAAATGGTGTTCTCTGAGTTCTGAAGAATATGTAGTATTGATTTGAGCCTATGTAATACACGTGCTTTTTGGAAACCAGAAGATGGAGGTTTGGTGTACTTTATGACTTACAGAGGAAGATAGATAAGGAGGAACATGATTCTTCCTTGCACTGGACATTGGCACAAATAGCTGTATATTCTGTACAGTCGCCTGTTCTCATGCAGGAAAGTTCAGAGGAATGGCATATAACAACAACTGAAGGTAAAGTAAATGTTAAATTAAAACTAGAGCTTGAGAAACTGCCTTTTTGTAGCCTTTTTTTTAACCCCCAAAAATCTGTCAAACGTTTCTCTCATGAATGATATGAATTCATTTTGAGTGAGAAAGAACACTTTTGTCACAGGTAGAAGCTGCAAACATGTTTTGGCAAAGTGAATTTTATACATCCTTTATTTATCGGGAAAAAAACCTGGAGATCTGGGCAAGAGGGCAGCAGAAGTTGCAACAAATACAACGTCACAGCCCTATAAAGATAGTTGATGTGGCCAAAAAGGACCGGGTTGATTATAATGTAGATACAATAACACAGTCATAAAGATACTTGCAAAATAGGTAATTTCTTTATTTATAAGGCCTTCATAAATCCTGTTGACTACAGTCTACTTACCAATATAAGCAGAGACATATCAGTATAGATATCTGGCATGATTTTTTTTTCTCCACTGAGATCTGATGATTTCTCAAAGTGTTCCTTTAATTTTTTGAGGAGTGTATAATTTGTTCCCATTTCTTTAGTTGATTGACGAACAAATGCTAAAGAAAGCACTTTTTTCCCCGACATAAAATAATATATTTGCAACAGCAAGGTGATTCTCAAGCGCTATTTGCAGAATACTTGGCATATCTTGGCATAGGGTGCAGTATGTCCTTAAAAAAACTGAGGAAACTGGTCAAGTTGTGGACAAAAGAAGAAGTGTCAGGCCTAAAAACTATCCACAGCAGATAAACAGTATCTGAAATTCAAGTCCTTAAGAAATAGGAAAAAAAAAAAAGCAGGAAAGACCTGACACAGAATCTTCTGGCCCTTCAGTTGATCCATCTACTGTTCTCTGAAGCCTCATCAGAAATGGACTCAGTGCAAGGGTGGCTGTCAAGATGCCATTCTTGAGGAAGGGAAACAGGGAAAAAAGGTTGAGGTATGCCAGATTAGACAAGAACTGGACTGCAAATCAGTGGGAACAGGTCTTACAGAGTGACGAACACAGTAAAAACACACCTGGATAGAAAATCACACAGCGGAACACTATCAGTCATGTCCCCAGGGCACAGACCTCAACATCTCTGAAGCAATGTGGGTTGACAGAGAATGAAACAAAAGGCACCAACATCCAAAGAAAAGCTTTGGAATGCCCTTCAAGAAGCCTGGAGAACTATTCCTGAAGATTACAGGAAAGCTTGCCTAACAGAGTTCAAGCTGTGTTGAAGAATGTCACACCAAATACGGACTTTCAAACTTGTTAGAATTCTACAACCTCTGTCTGTCTTCTTATATACTGTATCTCCATGTATCTTTACATGTTTGAATAAATTGCTACACCTATTTCCCATTTTCCTAGAAAATTATAAAGACCGTTTGTGTGTTGTGAATCAAGGCTTGTGCACAGTACTGTATATCACACAAGGTTTAACACCTTTTCATCAGTGACTAACAAGACTAACAAGGCTTCCAAGATAAAGTGGATGGACAATATAGTAAGGCGAGAGGATTATCTTAATGTCCATCCTATAATATCTATAACTACAAAATGACTCAAATATGTAGTAGTGTGACAGCCACACTGCTGGACTTGCGTTTCTTGTTGCCTGTGTCTTTCCATCTCTTCCAAGGTAATTGGTGGGTGGAGCTGACCTAATTTCAATGCAGGGGCACACACTGGGCTACACTAAGATGCAGGTTGGGCTTAGTGCACTATAAAGAAGCCCTACTAGAACCTACTAGAAACATGTCAGGGGCACTTTTTCATCTCTGCTCTCCCCATGCTGGCTGAAAGACTGACAGACCATTTAGTTTCTCTTTGGTTTCTTGCATGCACACACTCACTCATACATGTACGTGACATGATGCTAAACATCATCCTAACACAGTGTATAGTCTCTCTTCTTTGTCACATTCTTTCAGCCTGGTTGTTACAGTAGAAAGACTGCTTTTGAGTCTGTCTTGGTCTGCAGGCAAACTGAAATTTCTGTAGTAGCTTGTGCACCTTGAGAGTCACGCCCTGTAAAAATGAGCACTGGATGAAGTGTGAAGTGCACTACTGTATCTTTAAATTATGCACAGAGATGGCACTATATCTCACATATTGCTCTAAAGCACAAAACTGTGAGCTGCCCTCAAGTTCACTTCACATTGGAAAGCCATTTATAAACCTGTCAGTACACAAACCAACCTCATCCTGACTTTCATTACAACTGTTATTTAGGGTTCTTTCAGTTCTGCACCATCTAGACAAAATAAGTTGAGGATCAACCCTTCTGTTAAAAGTACGAACTCAGAAAGGAAACATCTCCAGTCTATATTTGCAGTGTCCTCTAGGCACTTCCGGCTGTAGCCGAAGGCAAGAGAGTATGAAGTAGAACTTAGGTGCACTGCAGTGATGAGGCCTGATCCATTTGTGGAACTGGTACAGGGTTCGTGCTTGTTCAGATGTGTAAACTAAGAAACACAATGTGACGAGCAACCTTGAAAAGGGTCATCATATTTACAAAGAATATTTTTGCAAGGAAATATTTGCAATGATATATAGAAGGAAGTAATATTGAATTGACTGGTGTGACATTCTGAGCCTGATCTCAGGATCTTCAAACTCTGGAAACAGCCTAATTTTGAAGACAATTAAATTTCACCAATGGATACAAAGATGTCTACTGGGCTGACCCCTCACACAGTCAGTGACCCCACTCCACAACCTGTACCCTTTTTTAAGCGCTATCTGTTACTGCTCAATTTATTTTAGAAGGTGGATCAAGACCCCATTACCACACTCACTTTGTGCTTCCAGACCTTTTTTCTATTGGCAGCATAATGACACAGATACATTATCAAAGTTAATCAGAGCTAAATGAAGAAAAGAAGTGGAGTGAGACTGCGGGAATCCACCTTCTACCCCCAACTCATAATCTACCCCTCCACGGCTGTTGAGGCTGTGTTAACATTTTCAAACTTTCTATCTTCTTTTTTCTACTCCTCTTATTTAATTTTGTACACCCCGGCCCCCATTTATTTTCTTTCTCTCCATTTGAATCTGAATGTTATGGTGTCTCCCTCCTCTCACAGATCTTTTCTGTGTGCCTCTTCTCTCACTTACTCTCTCGTCAACATCTTTACCTCTTCTCTTCCTCAGGGATTGCCTGTTTGATATTCCGCTTATGTGGTGGGCTAGCAGGATGGATTAGAGCATGGACAGGCCCCACAAACCACCCTGATCTACAGGACAGCGTTTCAATCACTTCTCCAATGCTGTTCCACCTATATAAATATACCTACAGGGAGAGAGCCACAGAAGCAAAAAGAAAAAAAAATAATTGAGAGGGACAAAAACAAACAGGAAAGGACAAATGCAGAATTTTATGAAGTACTACTGTTCCTGTGCAAACAGGGTGAAATATGTCAGAACCTTAGAGGTACATTTCTACTTCCAGTGCATTTCAGCTTATAAAAAGAGTGTCGGTACCACACACACAAGCCAGACAAGAGAGAGAACAATGCTTCATTTGCACCTGTAATGGCTTGGAGCAGTTTCTGCTTCACAGTGGTTGGCCTGCATACATGTCCCTTCAGCTTTGTTGGAAGGTGCAAGTTTGTTTTTCCTCTCTGTGTTTGTACTTCGCACTTTCAAGGTACTTTGTTGTACCTTGATGCTCATGAGCTGAAGCATATAGATGGAAAATTGCAAATGCTTTATTTTATTGGATCAATAGAGTGATCTTCTGGGGCTGACATTAGCAGAGATTATAAAAAGGTTACAAGTGAGAGTGTTTAGACCATTGCACTCTCCTTTGGTACTAGGAGAGTATCGATCCATTGCAGCTCATCAACCTGTTTTGTTGCAAAAGTGACACTTGAACAGTAATCACCTTCTAGGGGGTGAGATAATAAGATGATGTGCAATTGCTGTAGCTTAACAAAATCACTAAAAACTGATGCTGCCAAATACCAGGTTAGTAATATATTATCTGTGTATAATTAGAGGGAATTACAGAGGAATCAAAGTGTTTATTACAATACATCAAAACAATTATTTCTTCATCTATAGCAACTTTATAAAACTTTAAGCTTAAGCTTTAAACTTCAGACAAAATGCTTGCTGTGAGCTATGTCTATTAATCACAGGAGGATTTATTTATAGTAAATGATTTTGCATCATTGAGATTAAAATGATAAATGTCTAAGTTTGATCTGAACATTTTCATGTAATTTGGGTTTCTCTTTGCTTTGTACTCTTCTCAACCTAAAGCTGAGAATTTTTCTTAACAAAAAAATACCTTGGTCTAAGATGACAACAACACATGTTATGTTACATGTTGTATAGAGACTAAAAAAGGTTACATATGCAAAAGTGCAATCGCTATTTAAGTTTTTATGAAGTCCAAGTTTTAACAGTCTGGCTGCTGATGTGAGGTGACGTAGAAGAATTTGGAAGTCCTCCTTCTTCAGTAATGGATCCACTTTGTAGAGTGTATCAATACCACTGGCAGGAAAACAGCCCCAGAGGAGGAGCCTATCAACATGCATGACAGTTGGTGCAGTGTTCTTAGGTTGGAAAGCTTCACCTTTATTCTTTTTGTCATTGTGGCCAAATAGCTCAATCTTCATCTCATCTGACCATAAATCTTTTCTCCATGCAGCATTTGGCTTGTCCATCTGGGCAGCTGCAAATTTTATGGCAAAAGGCCTTTTCAGAGATCTGCACCTGGTGTGTTTCCTTGGTTACTTTACCAAATGATTCAGGCCCCAGTCACATAGGCCTAAAGACCGGTCAGTAACCCCCAGCAACCATGGGAAATGTGACCAGTTGGTGATAGGTGCTGGATGAAACTGGTCACAAAGAGTTTTATGGTCCTGCACCAAAAACATCCTTGCCATTGCTTTGGTCACTAGCAGATTGCAGCGATTGTCTGTAGTTTGCATGGAAAATGCCAGCTTGTCTGCAAACATTCATCGACTGCTCACAGAACTGTGGTGAAACTGTGAAAAGCGCAACGCAAAATGGAAATGGAGACTGTTCAAAGTTGCACCTTTTGATCCATGTTGGTTGGAGTGGAAGGTTGCTATTTCTGGTTTGCATCACACTTTTTTTTTCTTTCTTTCTTTTTCGGTGCAGTACTTTCTTTGTGACCAGTTTCAACCAGCAAAGGCCAGCATCCTCCAGCAACCATTCGGCAACTGGTCAGGGAGCACAAATTTTTCCCTAGTGACTGGGGATTGCCAGGGGGTTGCTGACTGGTCTCTAGGTCGGTGTTATTTTGGCCTTAGTGAATCAAATTGTTATTTTGATACTTGAAAACTTTATATTAATTTTGCATACATTCATTACATCAGTGTTTGTGTGATATATGATTTAGACCTCTGTTTGCCTCTGTCTGTGTGACTTATTAGTGATATTTATATTTTTTCCCTTAGCACTGCAGGGCTACTGAAAGACTTGATGTCTTAGAGTGACTGGGTAACCTCTTATCCTACTCATGTGTAAGAAAAACATACTGGATAGCAGTAGCATGCAAAATATAGTATTCACTTTGCTTTATGGTATCAGACAAATTTGTACAAATAGCATGCTGCTTTCAGCATGTTATGACACTTTTTTTTACTCTTTACATCTACTTTTATGGTGTTATATGGCTAAATGGACAACAGCTGTCAATGTGTAAATTGGTTTGAGGTTTAGATTAGTTTGGTCATGTGCATCAGTTCATAAAAAATATCAACTGGAATGACATGAGCATTTGGCAAGGTTTTGAGTTCTGCTTGGTGATAGACTGCTGACCGCTCCAGGGTTTTCACAACTGCTCATCCTACCTCTGCTTAAATAAGCTACAGCCCTTTGCCCCTGGTAAAGATGCAACATTCAAATCTGACATAGTATCATTCACATCACTGCATCCTTTATTATACTGTAAGCATAATAGCACAAGATTGGATATTTGTCTTGCCTTAAAATCTGTCAAATGTAATTTTTATTATTTCTTGTCTATCAGATGTGATGGGATATTCAGGGGCTGATATTTAACAGCTAATTACGCTGTCATACATCTTTAACAGCTTAGACATTGAGTCATGCTAGTTCAAAACATATATTTATACTTGAGTGCCTAAACATATATTTATGCTTAAAGACCTGTCTCCACTGAAAGTAAATAATGTAAATTAAAATACTGAACAGGATAATAGTCATTTTCCTCTCACCATTTACCCTCCCATCTCTTGCCATTACTGTCATCAGATGGGCCCTAC
The DNA here is from genome assembly GCA_024447675.2 of Pterophyllum scalare. NCBI lineage: Eukaryota > Metazoa > Chordata > Actinopteri > Cichliformes > Cichlidae > Pterophyllum > Pterophyllum scalare. The sequence goes on along the minus strand of JAMQGT020000496.1, from coordinate 39,913 downwards.
CGTATTTTGATAATGCATGAACATGTCTTATGAAGAAGAAAATTTGATCAGTGATATGGAGAGGTACAACACTCCCCCAGTGTCAATCACTTATTGATGTTCAAAGAATGGTCCGAAAACCCATAACCACCTTGCCTCACAGCCAGAGGCACCTTATCCGTCTTTATGAAAGTGAAATTGGTAATAATATTAAATCATTATTTTAATCCCCTATGTTAAAATGCCTCTACTGTGAAATGAAGTGCAAAAAATGCATTTGGTTATATTTTTGGTTGTATCAGACTTCACTGAGGATGTTCTTACTCATTTGATTATAAATTATCAAGGTGCAACGGATACTAATATGGTTGCAATTAGTGTTTACTAGTAAATACTTTTCTATAGCATGCTTTATTTTATATACAAACCAAAATGAGCTTTTGTGTCATGTACACTAGGGCAATTGTTCTCTTTTCATTTCTTTTTATAGTTGACCTTCATGTGCAAACAGAGATCCATTTGTGTTTCCTTTGTGTATGAGATTACAAAAAGTATGTTATGGATAAATGAAATGCCCCTGTCAACAATCCTATTTTTACATGGGTGGTCGTTTCGATAAAAATGTCATTGCCTCTGTTCATTTTCTCTGCTTTTTCTGTTGAACTTTACACACTTGACTTAGTCTGTCCATGAAATATGAATTATCTTCACTGGCTTCACAAGAACTTGAGTACCTACATGCACATGTGACTGCTCACACAAATATGCTTGGCAGAACACCAGAAGTGTTTTTTTTTTCCTTCCTATGAGAAATGTGTGCCTCAATCATTTGAAAACAACTATACTATCAGAGCTTATCAAGTACACAAAAGTTTTATAGAATTCACCAGTTCCAAATGATTACTTGCAGTTGTTGCTTTTTGTTGAACACAATGCGCTAAGTCGGTTATTTAGCCCCAGCACATAACTGTGAAAAATAGAAATTAAAAACAGGGCTGCTTCTATTGATGGAATAAATGGAAAGTCACTTAGAAGAAGAAGATGAGAATGCTGGTGTATCCCCTGAGAATATGGCTGGAACAAATGGCTACGGCAGATATGGGCTAAGAAGTCTTCTTAAGATTGACACAGGTAAGTGGTAATGCGAAAGCAGGGGTGCCGTGTCAATTAAGATGTATTGAGGAGTGCTGTCTGTCTGCAAGAAACTCATTAACACCAAGGTCAGTTTCATCAGGTCCCCAAGCTGTCATTATTCTCATATTACCAGCAAGGTGGGAAATAAAAAGGTGTATTGGGCATGTATTTGTAAAACTAAGAATTGCATACAAAGTCTGTGTTATTGATGCAAATGCATACAGTACATAAAAGATATGAGAAACATTGGCATTCAAACCACTGTTGCTCCTCTTCCATGTGTCTAGATACACTTAAAGCCATTAAACGTGTACCAAATATGTACAATTTTAACAGCTGTTTCTCAAGAGGGCTTTCAGAAATTAAGAGCAGGTAGCAGGTGCTTTTTAAAATGAGCAATGCAGTAATATTTTATCAATGACTGCACATGGTTCCATGAGGCTTAAGTGGCTGAATAACAATCTGCACAGAAAACATATAAATCTATGTAATATAACTTGCAAGCTTCTTGCAAGACTAAGATCTTTTTTCTCATGATTATCTTTAGGTAATTTCATGTCTTTCTCCACAGTTTTCTAAATTGTGGAGCCCTTAAAAGAGCTCCATTGCACATGAATACATTCACAACATTAATATAGCACGCAGTGCATTGATATTTAGAGTGTTGAAATGTAACTTAAATCTGGGAGACCTAAGCAGGGGTTTCAAGCACAGTCTCAAATGATGTTTATCTGCCTGACTTTAGCCTACACATCAAGCATGTGAGGTTAAACTGATAATTGTAAGAGTGAACCTGAATGGTTGGTGCACAAGCAGAGCACCTTTATTACTGACTGTTGGTTGTTTCACCAGCCAGTGTTTCTCTATATTTTCTTACACTGAACTCTTTCTTGTCTTTCCCATGTTACTGGAAAGCACTGATGGGAAACATATAAACAACCAGACAAGGTAATTGCCACCTCTGTGGCCTAAGCCTAGCTCTCAATTCAGCTGTCAAGATCTAAAAGACAAAAAGCTTCTTGTTACTGTGCCTAGATACATGTCAATATGTTTGCAGGACTGAGAGTCACCTGCCTGCATCGTTTGGTCTTTTTGTCCTTTCTCTGGATTGTCACTGAGCCTCTTTTTCTCCTATCCTGTTAGTATTGCCTGTGTTATTCTATGGATATTCCTGAGCAGTTTGTGCCTACAGGCAACCATTCCACTTGTTTATCCCTTTCTCTTTCAATAAGAGACTGTGGAAGAAAAATTCAAACTCTAGGTGACAATACAGCCAAAACCACTCCATTCTCCACTCAGGTCTGTGCTACTCTCTCTTTTTTAAACCAAAAGTATACAGATTTTGATAGCAAGGTTAACACACAGTGATTTTTACCACTAACACGACGACCCGTGCAATTTATCTCCATAAAGCAGCGACGTAAATGTTATTCTTGGTGCAATACACAGGCATCACTTCTGTGTATGTTACGATAATGCTGAAAATACAAAACAATCAAGATGCAACTATACAGGAGTTTTAAATGGAAGAAAATATCAAAATTACTGCCATATGTGTGTAAAATAAGCAAGGTGGGAAAAAGCTAAAGGATTGAAGCAAGTATTATGTAAAATGTACTACCACACACTTGTAGCCGTTTAATTAATGGTGATAGTTGTAGAAGAGCTTATGGAATATGGCACGGCCATACGGTCAGCATTGTAAGAAGAACCAGGGTGGGTCCCAGAGCAGCACGGACTGGACAGGCAGTCAGTTTTGACAGAGGGGCGTTTGGCTCAGCTCACTTTGCTTTACTTTCATTAAAAAAGGATAGAATACATTCTTACATTCTGTATAATAAGTATTTAATCAGTTTTTTATGTCACACTGAGTGGGTGTTTCTTGTCAGTGCATGAAGCTTTACTGCAACAAAATCATATCAACAAAGGCGACATGGCATTATTGAATACCGTCCCTACAACTTCTCCACCTGTGGTGCAAAATGTATCTGTCTTAGGGGATGTTCTACAAAACTGAAGAGGAAGACAAAGTACCCTGAGAAAATTTCTCTCTTAAGATAGAAATTCTTCAGTCATACTGACCATGCTTGCTGCAGATGCCCGAGGCTACTATTGACCAATTAATTTACATGAGTGTGCTTATTACTATGGTAACATCTTGGTGACGTGGCTACTTAACTTTTTATTACAAAATTGTATATAACAAGCACCCATTCACCCACCCATTTTCCTGTATTTTTAGATATCTTGAACTTCTTTTGGATAATAATCTACAGACAGTGCGAGCATTTTTCTTTGAAACTGCTGCTTAGCAAAGAAACTGTCAGAATTAAATGTAGAATATATTTGAACTTTTAATTTATACATTTCCTTTCTTGTGCTTTGGGCAACACAAATGGAAGTCCATTAACCTTAACCATATTGGGGTTGCAGCACATATTCTAGTATACTTCTCAGTGCGCAACAACGTAAGGAAAGAAATAGAGATGAGTGACATTTAAAACAATTCACTGAATGCTCTTCATACAATAATTGCCATTTAAATATATAAATTGGAAACATGTTTTTAAATGCTGGTGTAATCCTTGTTTCTTGTTGTCATGGTGTTCCCTAGTCTCCAGGGCTGTGGGTGTATGGCAGGTTCACTTAAAAGTGTCTTTTATCATAAACAACAAGATGGCAGGACAGCACTGAACTTTTTACTCATCTTCCCAACGCACCTATTTCTCAAGGTATGTACTGTAACACTCTAAACAGTGCCACCATAAACAATACCAGCTATGTAGGAACTAAAATGTAATTATTAAAGTGCTGTAACCGATAATAAAATGATTAATTATATATTCAATTCAATTATGCAAAGCCATAAAATAATATTTCACAACCTAACATGCAACACTAAAAAATTATACTCTACACAAACTGAATGAAACTAAACATTAATAGAAGTGTAATAGCTAAAGCTAAACTGGCTCTGAACAGTGAAAAATGTCTGAACAGTGACCTATCGTGAGAATTGGGTACTTGTATGCAGTCTAAATCATGGTAATCACAATACCTGTGTACAAACCCAGAACTTATATGAAGGAACTAAAAAGGTTCCATCAGACCATGGTTTGTATGCATTTCCGCTGTAGCAAAAACCCATGAAAATTAGGCAAATTAGTATGCTCGTAAAATGACGGCTATGTTCTTATGTGACACTGTAAAAAATCTAGCAACCAACTTATACCTCAGCTCTTTATCCTTCTTTTCTGCTTTCTGCTTGTCTAAGAGCTGCAGGTCTATGTGACAGCCAGTATAAACGTACTTTATATTTTACTGTACACACACAAATCTAGCAGTGGGGCACCATTGTGAGGAGGTATGGACATATATCTTTTAGATCTTTAAATTATCAGCCTCTCTAAATTCACTTTTGAGCTCAATCAGTCATCCTCTCTGTTACTGTTTGACTTGTCTTCCTCAAGCATAAATGCCCAAGTTTCACTGTTATGTTTAGAAAGAATATGCAACAAATTATGTGGTAATTTTTAAAACTAAGTTACTGATTTTTAAAAGCTGTTAGAGAAATGAGCACGAGGCTGGAATAACTGGCCAAAATGCTGCAAATAGGCTATTTAAAATGAAATAGAAATCCCACCACCAAGCTCTTGAACTTTTGTGAAGTACTGCACACAGACTTTTGAGGGGGATATTATTTTGACCTTTGGCCTGGCGGTGAAAATGCAGTCTCAAGTCCCCGAAAAAGGCTGTGTGGAAGAAAACCACTCATGCAATTTTTTTTTTGTGCATGCTTCAAATAATTTTCAGTGGTTACAGTTTCTTAAGTAACATTTTGAACACATTAGTTTCATTATGTTGTGGTATGTTGTAGTTCAAAAAAATCATAACAATAAACAATACCCAAACGCTGATATACAGTACAAGTCAAAAGTTTGAACACACCTTCTAATTCAGTGGTTTTTCATTATTTAAAAATTGTCTGCATTGTAGATTAATACTAAAGTCATCCAACCTATGAAGAAATACATATGGAATAATTTAGTAAATTAAAAAGTGTTAAACAAACCAGAATACGTTTTATATTTTAGATTCTTCAAAGTAGGCACCTCTTGCTTAGATGACAGCTTTGCACATTTTGCCATTTTCTCAGTCAGCTTTATGAGGTAGTCACCTGGAAAGGCTTTCAGTTAACAGCTGTGCCTTTTCAAGAGTTAATTTCTTGAATTTCTTGCCCTTTTAATATATTTGAGACCATCGGTTGTGTTGTAAAGAGTTGGTATACAGTGAATAGCCCCATTTGAATAATGTTCTAATCAGGGTTGTAATAGTTTTGGTTTTTACATTATAGTTTAGTTTTAGGTTTTTTTTCTTTCTCTAATTCAGTTCGTTTTAATTAGTTTTCAGAGTGGTTTTGCTCATTTTTATTAGTTTTTATTTTTGGTTTTATGCTTAGTTTTAGTTAGTTTCAGTATTAGTTTTAGTATTTTTATACTTAGTCAGGTTTACCCTTTAAAGAAATATATTCAACAACCAACTGTTCACAGACAGCAGCACTACGTGCTAAATGTGTGTAACATTAAGGACACACACATGAACATCAGCAGGGAGAAACAAAGAAAGATATGAACCCCAAAACTCAACAAATTCTACAATAAACTTCCAACAAAGTTCAGCATCAATGCAGCAGGTTAACAACACCTACATGTGGTGTTCGACAAAAACAAACTCTTTGAAGGAGTCAAAGCTCAAATCCAGCTGCATCCTGATGTTCTCCACCTGAAGCTGCTTCTGTTTTGGAGCTAGCTTGGTTAGATGCTCCTAATTAGACTTGCAGGGTCTTTGCGGCATCTGTACACAACCTATGGAAGTGTCCGACCTCATGTCCGCATTTATGCACGTGTAGCTGAATTGTGTGAGTTAATTACCTTGTGGTTGTGTGCTGGTGTTTTTTTGGTCCTCGCTCTTTGCGCTCAGTTTTTTGTCCCTGTTTTTTCACTTTCTTCATTCCCTGCCATCCATTCTGATAGTTTCAGCAGTCTCCCTCCAGGAATTTGTTGACATTTGTGAGTCCTTATATCGATGCTTTGATTATTATTCCTGATTGTTATTATCTGACTGATAAAGTAGCCGGAAACGCACAAGGATTAAACAGGTTAATCACAACGTTGCGGGCTGCGTGGACCCAACAACAGTACATGCGCACTCACGCACACAGCTTAAACTCGGAGCGCAGAAAAAATAATTTCATATCAATCCACAAGACTATAAAAAAATGACAAAATCTATAATTTCAGTTAGTTTTAGTTAGTTTTGTAAACTCGCAATTCAGTTTTAGGTAGTTATCGTTTTTTCCTTTTAAATTTAGTTTTTATTTATTTCAGTTAACGACAATGTTTTTTCAATTTCAGTTTTCGTTATTTCGTTCCTTTTCATTAACTATAATAACCCTGGTTCTAATCCATATTATGTCAAGAACTACTCCACTAAGTGAAGAAAAATTACAGTCCATCATTACTTGAAATAAAGTTCAGTCAATCAGAAAAATTTCAAGAACTTTGAAAGTATCCTCAAGTGCAGTCGCTAAGACCATCAAACTGGCTCTCATCAGGACCGCCCCAGGAAACGAAGCCCAAGAGTTAGACCTGGTCAGGATCACCTGATCCAAACCCAAATGAGATGGTTTGGGATGAGTTGGACTGCAGAGTGATGGCAGAGCAGCCAACAAGTGCTCAGCACCTCTGGGATCTCCTTCAAAATGTTGGAAAAACATTTCAGGTGATTACCTCATGAAACTGATTGAGAGAATGCCAAGAGTGTGCAAAGCTGTAATCAAAGCAAAAGGTGCATACTTTGAAGAATCTCAAATCTAAAACACATTTTGGTTTGTTTAGCACTTAAGTTTACTCTATGATTCCTTATGTGTTACTTCATAGTCTGGATGACTTTGGTGTTAATTTGTAGAGGAAAAAAGAAAAGCAGTGAATGAGAAGGTGTGTCCAGACTTTTGCCTGGTACTGTATGTAGATTCCGTACACCAGCTCAAATATACTGTTACATAAAAAGAGCTAATGAGCTGACAGTTGATTTATGCCAGTGTTTCAGTTGCAACAATATCTTTTGTGCAAAAAAAAATTATAATGGATGAATAATATTTTAAACTCATCAGTTTCCCCTCTGTATGATAATCATTTATATGTGTTCAAAGTTCCATAAACATAAATGAGCCCATTTATAAAACAGCACCCTCATTTATCCATGGAAAAGTCCTAAATATCTTTTGGAGATTAACTGATATTCAATAGAGAGAATTAAAAAATCCTCACAAGGTCACTTATTATTAGATCCCTGTTTTGTATGGAGGGTTAAATAACACAACTACCCATGCTGTGCCTAATGCACAGAAAGTAAGCAGGATTTTGGAGGGTGCTTCTGCCTCTGTAATCTGCACCATCAATGCACTTTCACTTATCCACTTAACATTATCCTTGTATCCACTGCAGCACCCGTCTATTCTTATAAGTCAGATCTGTAATAATGGTTTGAGACTGAAATATATTTTTAGAGATGAGATTTATACCTGCAATATTTATGCCAACAAATAAATGTGACAAAAAAAATCTGGTGGATTTTAGGACTTACTCTGATTTACTGTTTATTTAGCAATTTAAAGAGCAATTTAAGCTGAAATAGTTACATTTAGTTGGAGGACTAGATTACTAGTTCATAGATATTGTAGATATTATAGTACGAGATGGGATAGTCTCTGTTCCTGTGAACACTGGAGCTGTGGAATTTTCTTGGCTATGCAAGAACACTGATGACAGATACATGTATCTGTTGAAGGATCATGTCTGGATAAAAGAAGGCACTGAACTGTATCAAGGCAAACACTCACAAAGGCAGCTCACCTGACCTGACCTTACAGTTTATCACCCAGAGACGTTTTCTAGTGCAACAAGATATTGTTAAAGATATTCCATGGTTAGGCCCCAAGGTCTAAGCATGGACAATGAGGTTCAACTAAGGTCCATTTATTTAACCAGGATAAGAATTATATTATTCAGGTTAAAATAAAAAATATAAACAATGGAGCGTCTTATTGCCATACTAGCCGAGACTTTAACTGTCTCTCTCTCTGTCTTTTTATTTGTATATACAGTACCAGTCAAAAGTTTAGACACACTTACCCATAAGAGCAGTACTGTGTCAAAACATACAGTTTAGTATGTACACACTTTTATATATCAGGGTTCAGGTTTTCATTGATCACCAATCCATTGCATCAGGGGTTTATTTACAACAGTGTATATAGAGAAAAAATGCAAATGTATCAAATGATGATGTTACCAAGTACAGAATGGATGAACAGATGAATGCTTAACCTTAGTAAGGATTTTTAGGCAAAGGAAGGGAATGCTCTTAAATGAATAAAAGTAAACCTAATCAACTTTCTGAGAGATCAATACCAATACAAACAAATTCTGATTATTTTCAGAGTACCAACATCATAAGGCAACTGATGTGAAATTTGTTTGCCTATGCTTGAAGTCAAAGGTTGACTTGGGTCAGAACCACCTCTCTGTGAACTGAAGATTAGCAGAAATTTTAAGGACTTCTCCTCAGGATGCAACAGCAGGTCTTGCATAGCCTCTCAGACAGTTTGGCAGTCTTGCCAAAGAGGATGAAACAGATTCAGGCAGGGCACACCATGTGATGTTAGTTTGTCAGGCAAACAGAATCCAGTGAAAGAACAGCTTTTGGCCTTTGACCTGTTGATGCTGATGTACACTCTGAATTGTTATTTTCTTTAACAGTGAGTCTAAACAATTCAGAGTCTTCAGAATATGTCATGTGATTATTTGACTGTCAAAATAAAAATAAAGACAAACTTCGTTTTAGACAATGCTTTGGTTTAGAAATTAATTCCATTTTCTATGATTGGCTTAATTCTTTTCAGAATATAGCACAATCTACCTTTCATCATGACCAAAGGTTTAGAAACATAAATAGAGTGAAACATGATATCAAGGACATACGTTGGTGTATCCATCTGGATACAGGCGGGAAACTGACAGATGGATTGGTTCAGTGTTGGTAGTGATATGGATGCTGTACCAATATGCTCTCATCAAGAGAGCTGAGTGTGAAAAGCGAACTGTTAATTTGAGTTGATCTACAAACCTATGATGGATGGATGATTGATGGATGGATGGATTGTGGTCTATAAAAAAAGAAATACTCATACATAATTCATTTCAAATGTTCAGTATTTCACTCAATATGTGTCATAACATAACAATGTTATAAACAGATACGATGTCAATTTACTCAAAGAATGTTCTTAAAGTAGTTTTTATATATCTTTTAAGAACCACTCCGCTGTAATAGTAAAGGTAAATAAGCAATTTTGGCATACAGTGAGTTATATAAAGATTTTTAACAACTTGTGAGATCATAACCACTTTATTTTTTAAGATTATTATAGCATTTTCTTTAGCAAAGTGCCATTTCTGGTATGCAGATTTATGGAAAGGACATGAGATGCACATGTGCGTTTTTGTGTGTGTGTGTGTGGGGGGGAATAACATCATTAATTTTCATGAATTGTTCATCCTTGCAAGAGATGGTAAAATCACTGAGTTTTCTGTAGTTCTTTTCAGGCCTTGCATATGTAGACAGTTTGCTACATAAATGTGTTCACTACATAAATGTGTTTGTTACATAAATGTGTGGCCCTCAATCAGCTGCTGCTGGGATTTTGCCCAACACACTTGTTCCCCGATCTTCTTTATCAATCTGCAGTGTATTTAAAGGTAAAATGTGATATTATGTAATGGAAAAAAACTATTCAAATCTGTCATTGAGGAAATACAGGATGGACACTGCTACAAACAGTAGTACTGGTAACCTTTACTCCATCTATTGTTATAAATGGTTCAGATTTGCTTATAGTTCAGAGAGGGCATCAGCAGTTGATTTTACATTGAAAATCTTGCTTACCAGTATTTAATTTCACAATGCAACAATCTAAGTCCAAAAACTGCCTCACTGACTTCATATTGTGCAGTTTTTGCCCTTCAGTCATTTTAGCTGCACTACAATCATCCTCACTCAGAAATATTTACATAATCGTCAGTGTTACATGTCAGCTATGATTTTCCATCAGCTTGACCAGTTAAAACATCCCAAATGTCAGTTGGTCGGTCAGTGTCTTACATGTTTAAAGTGTCATACAGCTTTTTAATTTGAGCAGTGTTTCATCGTAGTGTACTGGCAGAATTCCTGCAATCCCTAAATGTCAACAGTGTCTCTGTGACAATGCAGACATTTTATTCAAGCTGAATCCAAAGTGTCCAAAACTTGCTGTCACTGTCCTTGCAGTAATGAGAGATTAATTATAAAGCCATATTAAATATTGTCCTTGCAAGGTTTTTTGGTGAAAGATAAGCTCAGAAAAACGTAAAAGAGAATTACCATTTTTCAGTGTCAGTTACCACAATAACTAATACAGATTTTAAATAATCTCTCTTTCTGTACTGTAACACAAAGCCTAGAATTTACCTCAAATAAGTGTAAATGACCTTTTTTTTTTTTTTTAAACAAACCTACTTTTTGGAACAGACTCCTAAGCAGCTTTAAGCATAATTATGGTTTTGTTAGAGGAAACAAAAAAAGAAGCAGTATTACACCTATGAGTTCTGTGTTGCTCATCAGCATAAAAAGTTCAGCTGAGCTCAGTGCGAACATGTTTGGTACAAATACATTATCATACAGACACAGTTGCAAAAATAGAATTTTGCCTGAGGAAGGTGCATAAAAAAAGTGGGTTTACTCTGGCTTTTCATTTATGGGAAATAGAACCACTGAACAGATCTTCCTAATGTTACATGCTTAAAAAGTAGTGGTATAATGTTACAAGTTACACAATCAATAATCCAAGACAACTAGATTTCCTTAAGGTAATTTTGTGTGTTTACTTGTGTCCTTTTGAAAATGTAAAATCTAATATTTATGGCAGGTACATGGGGACATACACATGGAACAATTTTGTCAAAATCCTTTTTCTTTGCCTTCAAACTAAATGAAAAAAAAAAGCAGGTCACTGTTAGAGTACTGAAATAGCATGTTGTTGCTGGCAAAACACAAAGTAAGCTGTGCTTTCCATAATTATGATCATTAGAAATCTTTCAAAAGAAAAACAAAGTGCCTCCCTATAGAAACATGTTATAAAGAATTTCTTCATTTTCCATTGTACAGTTAAATGACTCCTTTAATTTTTATTGTGCTTAATCTAGAGATTCAAAACTGGTCAAGTGTTTGAGGCATCATTCTGTCTCGCTTAAATTTATTTCTAATGATTTCATTATTCTTTTGTTGCCCCTCAACCCTCCTCTTAAATCTTACCCTGGAGGCTCAGGACTGAACACCATTTTGCCTTTAAATGGAACAATGATTGTTTTTCATGTTTATTCACAACCCACGGGTCAACAGCCTCCTATAATCTCCTGTTTCTTCCAAGGACAATTTGGGGGATATCATGAATAAAAATGATCTTAATAATAATGCAGTGAAAGGACCCATGGCAACTGTGAATACCATTAGAGTCTGATCAGAGGCCGTTAGTGTCACATTTATATGGCTAGAGCGAGTATAGGGCCTGCATGAGTGACTCCAGAGGGCTGGCTGTTTACACTCTCTTTTCATTGGTTCTCTCATATAATTTGTCATCCTAACAGTACTGTATATCAAGGTGGGCTTTCTAAGGTGGAATATAAGTTCGATCTCCAGAGGCATTGTTATGTGTATTTGTTTGATATAAAGTATGCATCTTACTTTTCCAGTTTATCTCAGATTGATAATATTGAAACAGAAATATAAGAGAAAGTCACTGTGTCGTTGAAAAGTATCTTTACTGTGAAGCAAGCTGCACGGAGCAGTAAGAGCAATTTACCTCCCTCCAATACCCTTGACCTCAGATAGTAAAACTTTCAGGGGAGTAGAGAATTAAAAGTGAGAGAAAAATACAATTATGTGCAGGAAAAAAACATGTTAGGTGATCAAATATAGTATTTTCCTTGAACTGTAGGGTAAGGGGATGACTGTTCCTACAATATTAACATAAAGAACAGCAAGGACTATATACCAAGGGGTATGTTCTACCTGCAGAATCTCATAGGAAAGAGAGGGGGTTACCACAAAGGTTATTAGGACCTTAAAAATTACACATACTGTGTCTTAGTGTCTTGATTCTGACATTTTGCTGGGTGGAGTTAGGTGGGAGCTATAAATAGGCAAGGATTGGAGTTTTAACAATGCTCATGGCTGGTTTCTCTTAGTTTGGTGTAAAATTAATCCTGAAGGCAAGGCCAACCTTTCCCAACATCCTTGTCATATTCAGCCATTTTTTTTCTTTTACTTTGTGTATAGCTGTTTCTACTCTTCCAAGTTTTTATATATTTATTCTCTTGACTTTGAGGTCTCTTTTTTTAAATAAATCAAGGTGCAATGTGCAAGCCACAGCCAACTACACTATGGCAATGGGGTGAGATGAAAGAATTAATTATCATACATTGTGGTTCATACATTATGGGTGTGTTAGGGGTTGTAACAATCATGGCCAATCTCAGTTGTTTTCTTTGATCCCTTTAGAAGCAGCGGTGACCCAGCATAATGTATTAAGAGTTATGAATAATAGTGAAGAGAGTCCAGAAGCTTTCCTCAGGAAAAAAAAATTACAATGAAGCAAATTCACAATTTAAATGTAATATATGGTAGTGCAAACAGGCAAGAAAAGACCACAAGCACAGGAAAAAAGTTTTTCTAGCCCAGCCCAGGTTTACTGTGGATCTTTGAACTCCAGTGCTGCTAACTAATGCTATGACAGATGGATTCTTTGATCCTCTGAAGCTCATGAGAATCCCACAAGGTGACAGTTGCAGTGTTTTTACAAAGATCTCTGTAAAATCTTTTTTTTTTTTTTTTTGCACATTGTGGGTGTGAGACATTACACACTTGCAATCTAGCAAAATGGAAAATGGAGCTTTGAAACATGTAATTAACAGTAGCTATTTTAACCCAGTCCATGACCATTTGCTAAGCCTTTCCTAGGAGATTGGGTGCTTAAAATTAACCAAAAAAGATGCCAGCATAGCTCAGTGGGTTGAGAAGGTGACCCATATGCTGAAAGGCTAGCTTTGGTTCTGCTGCTCTCTGTCCCTCCTTTACTGCCTGCTCTACTGTTCTGCCATAAAAATAATAAAGGCCAAACAATACATCTTAAAAAAGAAAAAAGTGTGTTTGAGTGTGGGCAGGACTTACTAGCTTTGCGAGGTGTTCCTAGAGGCTAGCCTTCTAACTACTGAAACAGTAACATGATAGCCTCTTTGTGTTTCTTTGTTGTTTAAACTTTGTTACTTACCTCTCGTCTCCCTGCTTCAGATCCTCTTCAATGTGTCAGCCAATATGGTGTCTTTGAGTTCTCGGGAAAGATTCCTCTGGATTCAACAAACACCACCTGGAAAGGACTCAACCTGTCTGCCTGCTCCACCTGGAATGGAATCCCCAGCCAGCCCATAACCCTGCAGCACTGATTTCAGTAACTCATCTTTGTCCCCCTCATTGTCAGAGGACAATGCGTTTAGTCTTCCTTCTTCGCTACAATAAAAATAAAATTTAAATTCAAATTTTTTGAAATTTTACATAGCATTAATTGATGGACCCCTCAATGTAAGTATGAGCAAGTCATGCCACCAAAACACAATGTCAGCATTTTTAAAATGTGGGTTTATGGATTTATCCTGAACAAATATGACATCACTTGCTATGAACTGATTTAGACAGTTGCAGTCAGCTCTGAACATTCTTGTGTACAGTAACATGCAAAAATTACGTTGACATGTAATTCCATTTTAGTTTCATCTGTAGGTTGGCATGTTCTTTCTTACCATATCGAGTCAACGACTACATTATAAAGCAAGGCCAGCTGATAAAAAAGTCTTTCACGTGAGCTATTAAGAAAATACAGTGTAATTAAGGGGTATCTCATCCAAAGCCCTGGGGTATCTGGCTTCACCCTAAAGTGAGATAAACATGAAACCCGGTTTAAAAGCTGAGTTTGCAGATTAGTTTGTCTCGTTAAACCATCTGCTTTAATTATTAAGTAATTAGCCTACATGTAATTGCTGCCTGAAACCTAGGATTACATTGTATTTGTAATGCATTAGCTGCCTCAATTGGAGCTGTGTTGGATAAGCCAGTACTGTATACAGTGGGGCTTATGGTATCTTTTCATCAACTTACACCCTATACGTGTTGAGGAATATGTTCCCTATCCCTCGTGTGGGGTGGTGGTGGTGGTGTTATCTCTGAACAAGATGTTGTATTAGACCAATGATCTTTAAGATCCGAGGCCTCTAAGGATACATTCAGATGGTCAAAAGCATTTCCTGGTCTAAATACTTCCCAAAACCAACCAAAAACTGAAGCAATACTGAGGGTTTTAAATTCTTTCAACATCAAACGAGTAACATGTGCAACTGTTCTTATATTTGTTATAGTCAAGTGTAGCATTGAAGCATGCATGAACCACAGTATTTAGGGGATTAAAAGGATTTGTAAAATGGCAGAAAAAAACAACAAAAATAACAGCCTTGTCGTGTGCAGTGAGGTAGCCACAACAGGTTTATGCCCCTGAAATTTTAATATGCATGTTACAGGTTAAACCTACCTACTTTATTTTTTATCTTGCAGTTGGATGGGAATGAAATTGATTTCTGTACAAGAGTGGCAGCTCTTTCAACCCTGTGCCTGCCCATAAGCAAGACCTCCTTGCCCCTCTTTCATTATTTGCTAAAATGAACATTCACTTTGTTTTTTCTGAAAAAAAGAGAAAAACTATCATAACTGAGGTCTAAGCTAGCCTTGCAGAGTGGATGTAGCCTGATACCTGTATCAGGTCCAAGTCTAAACATTACATTTGGAGTACAAGCACACTTCTCAATGTTTTTTCACACTAAATATTTCACACATGCAGCATGGATGCTTTTGCAGACCTGCTCATCTTTTCACTTCAGCTGCACTGTATTTGTGCACAGAGACCTTGAAGCCAGCTTGGATCTCATATCTCTAGACCTACAGATATTAACCCAGACTTCTGGCCAAACAGAGATGGCTGATTATCAGAGGGGCTTTGGCATGGACTGGGGAACTACAGAACCAGGAGGCCCATAAAGAAGATAAGCTGGGGTTTTATGGGTTAGCTGAACAGTCCAACATACCCTGTTGGATCTGCGAATATACAGAATGTGTGCTTGTGTGTGTTCACATACAGATATGCTGCATGTCTAGGTGTAAGTAATATATTCATTTTTTTTATTTGTGTGAGTGCACATTGTATGTATTTTAAGATTTAGTCACATACGTATTTGGTATTCCCTGAAGGATACAAATTCACTGTCTGTAAGCTGCAAGCTGCACTGAAAAAAAAAAACAGGGCCAAAAGTGTAGCTTGCCTCACAAGCTCCTTTTTTGGCACGTGGCTGACTTGTACACACTGTCCTATGTCAGTCTTACTGTCAAGGGAGTAAGTACCCCAGTTCTGACAACTATATCACCCATTCTCGACAAACAAATTATTTATCATGCCTGCACACACGAGAAACTTTCATGAATATACCTGTGGTTCAGCTTTTCTCAGATTCTAATAATTCTAATATTGAACGCTGTCATATTAGCTTCAGAATTTAACCTTTAATCAGGCACTTTAGGGATGACTAATGGGGGGAATACATGGCAGATGGCTTCACCTTTCCTGTTGAAATCAAGGGGCAAACGCTGGGCCAAAAAATTAAGCCAAAGTGGATGTGCCAGAAATTGCAGTTTCTTGAATGGCTGCATGAGGCTGGCTCCAAAAGCAAGTCTGTCAGTATTCTTCATCCCTTTATGTAACAAAGGGTCACAGACCAAAACTGACCTCCAGTCAATTTAGAAATACCAGTTAACCTAAGAAGCATTTCTTTTGACTGTGGGAGTAAAATCACAGGCACATGAGTAACACGCAAACCATAAAGTTCAGACACGGCATGTCTTCCTGTGGCAGTAACAGCTGCACCAAGGTACTATCACCAAAAGCAAGTCTGTCTCTATATATCCCCATGGCAGAATATCCAGTTTTACACAGAGATAAACATGCTGCCTATCAGGTATCCTAGCCAGTGGTCTGAATAGTTTAAAACCCTTTTACTGAAACAACATAATCATAAGTCTATGAGTGTTTGTTTTTTTCGTCTTTATTTTCTTTTTTGTTTCACGATAAATTAAAATTAGCAATGTTTTTACTGACATGGCCCACTGAAGATCAGATTGTGGGTGGCCTAAGAGCTAAAATTAGTCTGAAACCCATCCTCTAGTAGCAACATTTGTCCCTGTGCAGTGCATAGACACTCCATGCACTAGGAATTGACCATATTTACATATATATCATCAGCTGGTGATATACCCTGTCATGTAAATATGGTCCAAAAAAATGATCAGTCTTGGTTCTGTTTCCTTTTGTAATTTGTAATTGTAGCTAATTCCCTGAGTTTGTTTTTCCTGCTCTCCTGTGTTCTCTGTCAAGTCTGCATTTCTGTTCCCATGTCCAGTTACTTCTTGTTTCATTTTGTTAGTATTTTGTCCCCTGTCTCATTTCCTCAACTAGATTCAGCTGTCTTCCAAGGTGTCTCCTGCTTGCCCTCATCACCTGGTGTATTTATTCCCTCGGATTGTCTTAGCACATTTTTATGTCCTCCCTCATCGTGGTTGTGTGTCTTCCTGCAGTTTGTTTCCCTAATTTTGGATTCCTTGTTCCTGGCTAACCTTTGTTTTGTATTTTGTTAGAGTGCAGCATTAAAGCTGTTTTGTGTTGTTGTTGTTGTTGTTTACTCCTGTCTCTTGTGTTCTGCTGTTCTGCATTTGGATCCAAATCCAACCTGCCACACAGCTGCACATGACAGGCTCTTTTACTGTAGTTCACAGATCAATGAGTGACATCATTGTTCCTACATCCATCTTTAATATACAGTTCTTGGCTGAAATGAACGTCTATTATCCTGCCAGTCTCTAGTGGCATTTTGCTTAGCCTTGACATGCAGTCTCAACAAATTAGTGGTTTGCTACTTGGCTTTAGGGCTTAATGAAGTGCAGAATGTGAGCAAGGCATGGTGAGTGGGTGTCTTGGTCTGTGCACTTGAGATACTATAGTAAAATAAGTGTTGTAACATCATTTTGACACTTAACCTGATCTGAGAAATAATTGAGTTTGACTGAGTTGACTTAGTATGTAATGACATCAAAGACATGCACTTACCCCCATATTTGTGCATCTCCCTTTAGAGTTGGCACCAGCATTTGGAAAGCTTTACCATCAAATTGCTGCTCTTGAGTAAGAAATGGAACACAGCAGGGGAACAAGTAGGTTGGAAGTACATTCCTCAGCCAAACTGAAGATCTCAGCCAAACCGAAGGGCTCAGACAGCTACACAGCAGATTATTTTATAACACTAATCCTGCACATGCATCTGCAACTAAACCTGCACCTGCAAATTCTGGCTGTATTGTTTGTAAAAACTTAATTAATTAAAAAAGAAAACAAGAAAGAAGCATATATTTAGAATGAAAGCATTCACAAGCATACACATTTTCTTTTTAATGTGAACCTGCTTCCAGAGGGCCTGATTCTTATTATTGTGATTATCTGGTATATAGTAATAAGGCAGTACAAACTACAAATGTTTGCTTTAAAAGAATTACCTTTGAATCATATAGATTTAGTATAAGTCCATTAATAAACGGCAATGTGTAATGAGCTAGATCTTTGAGTACTTAAAGTAGCACCACTTGTGCTAGCAGGCAATTATAAACTACTTGGAGAAGGCACACTGCAGATGGTTGCTGCACCATTACTGTCCTTACCTGACTACTAGCTGGGGGTAGTTAATGAAAGAATTTGATTGTGGCTACAAGCAGTAAATGAGCTTCCTCCAAAGGGTATCTGGATTTAGCTTTACTGATAGCATGAAGAGCTCAGTCATTTGGGAGGGACTCATTGTAAAACTGCAGGTTCTCTGTGCCGAAAGCAGCGAGTTGAGATGATTTGGGTATCTGAGTAGGATCCCTCCTGGACACCTTCTAAGTTAAGTATTTCAGACATGTACTGCTGGGAGAAGACACTGGGGCAGATCCAGGGCACGCTATAAAGATTGTGTCTCTTGCAAAACATAGGTATCCTCCCAGAAGAGCTGGAGGTGGTGGCCAGGGAGAAGGAGGTCAGGGCATATCTACTTAAACTGCTGTCCCAACAGCAGTTTGGATGGATGGATGGATGGATGGATGCTACTTTAATTTTTCATAACATCTAGTCCCAAATAGAGAAAGTATAGTTGTGGTGTGTTTTAAACTGCATAGACAATTTCCCAGTGTCAACACAGTAAACACTCAAATTAGGCTGGTAAATAAATATTTAACTGAGAGAACCATCTTCTCAGCTAGAAATACACAACTGGACAGAGCCAAAGTGCCTTGTCAATAAAATAGTGCTCAGGATCCATACTAATAGTATCCATGCCCTCAACAGCCAAATATGGTGTGCTACAAAAGATAATGAAATTTATAGAAGCACACATGTGCACTCCTGCAGGCAGTGTTAAGCTTTTCATCAGAAAATGTGAGAACCTAGATCAACATGATATCCTGCCCTCTATGGGGCCACATCCAACAATAAATGGTCAGTGCAAAGCACCTCATGAATGTTCACGCATAGAAATGAACCATCTGATTAATGGTTCTATGCTCATGTAACACAAGATTTTCAAATGTAAAATCAACCACTGAGAAACCCTCCAGCTAGAAGCAGATCCAAACCATTTATAACAAAAGATTGTGTGCAGGTTACTAGGATTACTGTCCTTAATAATGTTCATATGCTTTCTATGTATGTATACAAATATACACACACTGGACACTGTAAGTACACCTGTTCAACTAATTGTTAACATAACTATCTATTTAGGCAATCACATGGTAGCAACTCAGTGCATTTATGCATACAGACATAGTCAAGATGACCTACTGAAGTTCAAAGAGTTATGTAAGTGACTTTGAATGTGGCATGGTTCTTGGTGCAGATGGACTGGGACTTTCTCACACAACCATCACTGGGGTTTGCAGAGAATGAACTGAAAAAGAGAAATAGTGAGTGGCAGATTTTTTTTTGGGGGGGGGGGGGGTTGGCAAAAATGCCTTGTTGATTCAAGAGGTCAGAGAAGAATGGCTAGATGCGTTAAGCCGATAGGAAGACATTATTAACTCAAATAACCAGTTGTTGCAACCAATGTGTGCAGAAAAGTATATGTGACCACATAACACAGCCAATCCTAACCCTCTATACCCTGATAGAATTCTATTAGAATGTTCCAAGTTCTTGAAAATCTGAAAAAAGGAGTTAAAAATGACAAGTTAGTCTTAATTTAAAGATCACTATGTCCATTTAAGATTTGTACATTTGTATATTTCCTCATCTATTTCTCATTATCTCTTTCTCATTGTGTCTTTCTCCTCCTGTTCTTCATCTGCCTCCTCCACCACTGCTCTCTCCCTTTTATTCCTAACACATTATCCAGGCCATCAGTATCGATATTCAGCATGATTATTTTTTTCCCATTGAAAGGTGATGTGTTTTCAAAGGGTTTCTTTAAGTTTTTTGAGTAGTATATGTACTGTTATACACTTTTATATAGCAGGTTAGGGGTCCTGGCCAGTCCATTGATCTCAGATCCTCTGCGCAAAGTAAAATACACAAGACCAAAAACATTTTAAATAAATAATTTAATTTATTTACAAGAGGAACAAGAATGCATTAAATGAAAGCAGTACACCACAGTGTATTTACTAAATCTTTTTTTAAGCTTCTGTAATGATTAATCCACCAGTATGCACAAGCTCTTTAATTGAAATATATTTAATACTAAAATATTATTATAGCTGTTATACATTCATTTTAAAATTTACTGTTTTTTAAAAACAGAGGAAAAAAATCGAATGCCTGATTCTCCTTTGAATACAATTTCAAATGACAGGTTTTTACTTGTATTCCTGAACAGAAAAATATGTTTTAGTGGTTGAATATTATACTTGATTAATTTCTGAGTTCCCAGAGAAGTCCCGTGCGCCAGCTCGAATTTGGGTATAAAGAAAAATGAATTAGTTTTTTTTTATTTGTCTATTAAATAATAATAACATAATAATTTTTAGCTCTAAACATTTTTTAAACAGATTTCTAAAATATTTGTTTTCTTGTTTTTAAAACTGGTGCTCTTATACAGTTAAGCATCGCACATTTTGATTTTGGGTCATTTTGTGGTGATTTTGAGTTGTGTTTCTTTTCAGGTTTTTTCAGGAATTCCTGTGTTTATTCCTGTTTGTTTCTTCTATTATTCTAATTTTGTGAATCTTAGTTCTGAGCTTTAAGTTTTATTTTTTTGCTTCTGTAATTGTCATACAGTATATCCACTATAGACTACTGTGTAAGGGAGCTTTATGTCACTGTGACACTTTTTAACGGCAGCAGGTTGTTTAGGTGGGAGAGTTAGAAGCCTCAACTTTGTGTTGTTGTTAATGCTCAGAATTCAAACAATAAAACTAATCACTGCTCGATCATTTTACATGTTGTTAGAAATGACCTGGACTGTCAACAAAAACAAAAGAGAGAAAGCAAGCCAACAAGCTTTCCCTTTGAAAAGCTGACAGAATGACCCGGCTGGAAACAGCTTTTGAGTGCTACAGGACTGCAGCAAAACTTAATAAAGATGACAGACAAGTGCAGGTGAGATGCCTAATTTATGCAATGGGCAATGAAGTGGAGAACATTTATAAGTCATTCACGTTTGCTGAAAATGGGGACTGTGAGGACTTTGATGTCATGATGAGGAAGTTTGGTGAGTATTTTTTCCAACAGAGTAACGTTATACATAAAAGAGTGTGCTTTCACCAGTGAGTCCAGCAGCCAGGCAAGAAGGCAGAGAGTTTTATCTGAGCTCTGTCCAGTCTATCAGGGCACTGTGAGTTTGGTGGGTCTAAAGACAAAAACAGCTGCGACCAAATTGTGGTTGGTATACTGGACAAGGACATCTCACGCAGGCTACAGCTGATGGAGAACCTCACATCGGGACAGATGATAGACTTTTAGACAATTGGCACATTGTCTAACAGTAGACAAACATTCAGAACACCATTTGCACAGGTGAGCTTGCAAGGAAACTCGGCAGGATTGGTGCAGGAGGTGCGGCATAAACGTAAAAACACAAACTAGAAGCCACAACAGCCGCAACAAGTCTTGTGCAGACTGAAAATGGAGGTAAAGTGAAAAGAAATGTGGTAAATATAAATTTGCGTTGATCTGACAAAACTAAGTCAAAATTAAAGCAAAAATAAGTCATTACCTAAAAGTGTGTGCACCCATTATATAAAACATATGTCCCAAATGAAGAATGTATCATATAAAAACAAAAGATTATGTACCATCCTAATATTTGAAAATGCTTGTGTGAAATGTTGCAATCTATACTAAAGAAATACACTGAATTGTGGCTAGTGGAGCTGTCAAATTTCCACTATGGCAGTTTCACCCATACAGATGAAATGAAATGGTACTAAGAGCTGATGATGATCTGTACAACCAGAAATTAGAACTACTGCAGCTAAGAGTTAATGCGAAATGAGGTGACTCAGTTATTACCAGGGAAAGGCTATTCTGGCTTTACTGACTCTTGCCATGTCCTACAGCTTGTCATCGGCATTTCAGCTACAGAATACTTTGAGTTTGATCTATTTTATCTGTTTTTCATAATAGAAAGGTACATTTGCAGTAGTTATGGCTCACTAGTACAAGCAGATGTGACACTGCTTTTTAAATTATTCCTGATAAGCTGTAACATAATAGTGAAATTAAATTTGTGAGTAATCACAGATTTCTAATTTTACCATCTGACTTCAATTCACCACCTTGCCATCTGCACTGATCATCTCCAAAATGTGTGTACACATGCATCGGTGTCTCTCAAGCTGAATTCCTAACTTCTACACACCAAATGCAAAAAGCTCCCATTTTTAAAGTATTCACTGGTTTCAAATGAGACCTCACTGAAAGGACACAATGACAGTACTAGGTTACTTTGTTAATCGCCTCTCTTTCATGTGCCTGCTTTTAATACAGTTATTCTTGAATAACGCCAAAATTAAACTAATCAGACATCACAAAACACAACAGCCTTCTGCTTACAGGGCCAAAGATTTCCTATTTAGAGGATTAACTGAAACACAATAACATACGGTATTTAGTTGCTTCAGAAAAGTAATAACCCATGTCTTTAGCTCATCAGAGATAAATCTTGAGCTGTTAATATTACAAGCTGGCAATGTAACTTGCTAAAAAAAAATCTGAGACAACTGCTTCAATGGGACAGTCAGAGGAAAATCTAAGGATTCCATTAAATTTCCAACAGTTGTTAATGCTAAAATTCCTCTTCAGTATGCTTCTTATCTGTTTGCTCCACAACTATATTTTTATATTTATATGTGGATTTTCAGCATATAAATAAAAAAAAAAAATTTAACTGGAAAAAAGTGAGTTTTAGAATTATTTCATCAAATTACAAAAGCTGAGAAAATATTGACAAAAACATAGACAGAAAGCATCCTGTTACCCTGCGCAATATTTCCTCAGCTTTATTTCTCTGTTTCTACCATTGATTTCAGAGAAGTGCTCCGTTGTATTATTTGTAGGATCATACTTTCATCATGAGCTTGCAGCAGCAGTGAATGGGAACAGTTTCACAAATTAATGACAGTCATCATGTTCCATTTTGTGTCATAACACCATAAAAACTACTGCTATCCGCTAAGATTTTTTCTGCACCAAAGCTCTTTCTTTCGACTTTTCTGTCTGTCAAGGTTTTGAATGAAAAGTCTAGTGTCAGAAGCAACAAGTGGTTTATTGCAGTCTGTCTTTTTCTTACATTTAAAGCGGAAAATGAGCCGACTAAGATTGTTAAGGAAATCTTTTTCTGAGAAGCTCCTGCTTGACCTATAGAACATCCTTATTATAATTACAGTAACATAATGCTACTTAACTCACACCTGTCCCGGATGTACCCTGCACCTTGCTTTACATCAGGATAGGCTATAGCCCTCTTGCCATTCTAAGTTGTAAAAGTAGTTAATACAATTTTTGGATAAATAGTTGTTAGTAGTTAGAAGCCCAAACTAAAAATCTCACTGCAAGGGAAACAAGAATTATACAGTGACTTTTCCCCCTTCAATCAGACATATTCTTGATACATGTTTCCAATACAGCCCTCCATCCATAACCTTGTTATTTAAACAGATTGATGTAAAATGTTTAATACTATGATCAGTCAGTTTACTAAGACAAACTGAAGTGTCTCAATAACTGACTTGCTAGAGAGTATGAGTTTGGTAAGTCCCTGACTCAGAGCAAGATTGAAACAATAATTCAAGCTGAGAATCTGATTCCATCCTAGACCTAAGGTAGACTCAATTCAACTAAATTTTATTTATATAGTGCCAAATTACATCAGTCACCTCAAAGCACTTTATAGTGTAAGGTAAATACCTTAAAATAATTACAGAGAAAACCCAACAATCAAAACGACCCCCTCTGAGCAAGCACTTGGTGACAGTGGGAAGGAAAAACTCCCTTTTAATACAAAAAACCTCCGGCAGAACCAGGCTCGGGAAGGGGGCTGAGGGGAGAGACAGGACAGTGCAGCAGTGATTCTTATCAAGATAAAGAGATTAGAAAGCAATTGAACATGGAACTAAGTGAATGGATCTGGTAACACTTTAAAGCTCTAAGTAGTATATTCACTATTGTGTTGCGTGTGGGTGGCAGTGTGGTACTTATGAGAAGTGCACAGAGGTGACTCTACAAACAACATCACAGCCTCAGTAAAAAGCTGAAATGCAGACAGTATACAGATGCAGCTGTATCAGCCAGTTATTACCCACACTGTTTTAAATAAATTAAAACAGTAAATTAACAAGTATTCAGACTAATGTACTAATATTTTTTTAATTAATTAATTAATTTAATAATTAATATTTTAATAATTAATAACAGAGTTTATGGTTGGAATGCTTCCATTTCATAGCTGACAGTTATTTAGGTCATACCAATATAAAAGCAAAAATTGTATTTAATTTGTGCTCTGAAGTGTAAACAAATTACTAGTCCATGAAAGCAGTACATACCAGTTTGAACTGGTTTTACAACCATCAAGAATATAAGTAGACTACTTGTTCATTCATTTTGGGACACCACAAATATAAAGGCATTTTTCCAGTGCAGCAGCCTGCAGCAAGTGTAAAGCAGGATTAACTGATGACCTTAGACTACAAAGATTCATGCTGCTTTGTTTTTACACCCCTGGCACACAGATGTCAAAGGAACCAGCAGAGTAACAACGCAACCCACAAGGTCAGGCTGTGGAAATCCTCAACTGGATTAAGCCTGTGGTATGAAACAGGTTATCCTTGAAAGATATTAATGTTTATATTACTGTAAAATAGTATAAACATAATAAATTAACATTGCTGGGGAGCTTTGCGCAGTGGCAGTATCATAGCTTATAAGGTTTATCTAAACTCCACCAAGGCCGGTCCCAAGCCTGGCCGAGAAAGGAGGAGGGTTTTGCGTAGGGCTTGCGCCCCTACATGTAAAAAAACAGCAAACTGCTGCAAAAACCAACACCATGAACAGTCCAAGTGGTGAAGGCCCTATGCACCCCATTATCTACTTCTATTTGCACATTTTGTGACAATTGTTGGCATATTATATGTATAGATAAAATTAATTCAAAAAGACATTAACTTTTTACACCTGGAACTTTGCTGTGGCATTCTCTCTATTATGTGATGATGGAAACATCATCACATTGGTTCCAAGAATTAAATTACAATGTGTAATCTAGTGGTAAGCTGTTGCAATTTGCAAATACACCCCTCTGTGTTTTGTATTTAACACAGTTTTAGTCTTAGCTGACAGCTGATCATCTCCCCGTGTTACTTGCTGGGTTTTTTTTGGTTCTGGACAAAATACTACATGTTGACTCTGCTGCAGTAATATCCATCCTGTGTAGAACAGTTGATCTAGTTGCTACTGATGAGAAATGGTTCTGAGCAATGGAGGACTGCCGGCTGATAGAGCTGGCACCACTTCCTGGATATAGGTCATCATAGCTTTATCCATTTAAGATGTATTAATTACCAACCAAGAAGAAATGTTTCATTACAGATTCACTGTTGGCACTGTACCATGGCTGTGAATCACTCATAGGCAATGGTCAAAGGGACTTTGGAAGCAAATGCCAAGTTATTTCAGAAGGTTATACATTATATTATGCTGAAGTGTAATCTGTATTGGAATTTTAAAAATAATACACACTTATTTCTGTTTGATCTCTTCAATGCTGAAATCTTTTACCCTCCTGCCAGCTATAATCTTGGCATGTAAAGGCACACATGTAAATCGATTTAAGATGCACATTCTCCTGTTAGATATCAGGCCTAATTTTTTCATGTCACTGAATGTAAATCTAACTTAATAATGGATTTCTTCTAAATTACCACCTCCCTTTGATGTGTATGTGAACATGGCTACTTGATGCTAAGAAGAGGCACAGGTTGTGCTTTCCTTGGCATGAAGTCTTTTCTTTTTGTGCATTTGAAGTCCAGTTTTTAGAATCCTCTCTGATGTGGTTATACATGTACTTACATCCTTAATGATCTTCCTTTGTTGGTTTTCCACCTTTCATCCTATTTGGTGGGATATTCTCTTAGTCAAATATTTACATTTTTCTGAGGCAGCTGTTGAATATTCAGTTAAATAACCAAAGAAAATTCTGTCATTGCACAACATTTATTAAATTGGCTAAATCCAACTAAAAGTTAAGCATTTTTATGCATTTCTAAGAAAATGGGCTACTTTTTCAGCAGTGGAAAGAGAAAAAAGACTGAGTGTTCTGAACTAGATAAACAGGATGGATATCAGATCACAATGGCCTTGATGTATAACTCTGGGATTTAGTGAAGGGAACCAAGGGACAGGATAAGGGAGGACACTGACAGCTTGTACCCTTGATGGCCAAATCCCGACCCCTGTTGTCCTTCCAAGTTCAGGAGGATTTCCAACTGATAGAGACTATGTTGTCTGTGCCCTGTTTGGTCTGTGAACTGTTATATCTTGGTATTATTTCTTATTTATTCTGTATATATATATTGATAGGGTATTTTTTACTGGAATTAATTATTTGTAATATTCTCTCTTTGCTTGCCTTTTTGGGTCTGCTGCCCTTAACCCATTTTATCAGATATTTTGAGGTACTCTATCCATGTGCGCTGGGGAAAATGTCATATCATTTATAACACGTGTAGGACTGCCTTCATTCATTTTCACAGTATTGCTAAAATCACAAATACAGTGTCTCAGAGTGATGCTGAGAAGCTAGTTCATGTATGTATTACTTCTAGACTCCACAATTTTAATTCATTATCAGGTTGCCCTAAAATCTCCCTAAAAAGCCTTCACTCAATCCTAAATGTTGAGGAGAAGAGTACTGACAGGGACTAGAAAGAGAGATTATATTTCACTCATATTAGCTTGTCTTCATTGGCTCCCTGTTAAATTAAGAATTGAATTTAAAATCCTTCTTCTCACATACCAAGTCTTGAATAATCAGCCTCTGTCATATCTTAAAGAACTCATAGTACCTTATTACCCTAACAGAGCACTTCACTCTCAGACTGCAAGCATACTTGTGGTTCTTAGAGTTTTCAAAAGTAGAATGGGAGGCAAAGCCTTCAGCTATCAGGCCCCTGTACTATGGGACCAGCTCCCATTTTGAATTCGGGAGACAGACAGCTTCTCTACTTTTAAGATTAGGCTTAAAACTTTCCTTTTTGATAAAGCTTATAGTCCGAGCCATCCCTTAGTTATGTGAAATAGGCTTAGGTTTCCCATGGTGCACTAAGTGTTTCTTCTTCACTCATCTCTTTTCACTCCCTGCGTATTTATACACCACTACTGCATTTAATCATTAATAATTAGTAAACTCTTGCTTTCTCCCATAGTGTGTCTTTCATTTTCAACCATTTCTGGGGGCATATCCCTGTTTGACCTTAGGACTTCCAGATCATACTAAGCATAGACGTTCCTATAGACTATGCCAGCCACTTGATTATGACGTTCCATGTATGCCCTGCATGCTAGCATCTTGCACCCTGTGGTTATGTGCTGGATTGTCACTGCATAGCCTGCACTTGGTGTCTTGCCTAGTGTGGTAGACCCAGGCTCTATGAATCTTGTGCTTAGAGCTTGTTCCTGTGCTGCTATGGTTAGTGCCTCTGTGCTGTCCTTCAGTCCAGCTTCGACCAGCCATTGGTAGGATTTTTCAGTATCAGCTTCTTCTTTCTCAGGTTTATGCTGCCTGAGGTATTCGCTAAGCACATGATCAGTTGTGGCCATCTTCCTAATGTACTCATGGATCTTTATTGTTTCATCCTCAATAGTGGTTCTGACACTCACTAGTCTTGAGCCAGTGGCATCTATCTCCTCCTTTGGTCAGCTTTTGATCGCAACAGATTATCTGATGACCAGAAGGTAGGTGGCATGTAGGTGTTGATTACCAGGTTTTTGTTCTTCCCATTCACCGGGCTCTTCAGGACTTGCCTTACTCTCTACTCTCTATTTGGCCTTTGCAGCTTTCCTAGCAGCATCTTTATTGTTCCCATTTGCCTGTGGGATTCCAAAGTACTTATAGCTAGCCTCAGTGTCTGCAATGTTGCCTTCTGGTAGTGCAATCCCCTCGATTCCGACAACCTTCCCTCTCTTTGTTACCATTTGACAACACTTCTTCAGTCCGAATCACATTCCAGTGTTGCTGCTGTAGATCCTATTGGTGTGGATCAGTGAATTGATGTCTCCAGTCTTGTTAATGATTTGGCTGAGGGGGAACAGGCCTATGCAGAACAGCAGTGGGGACAGAACATCTCCTTGGTAAATCCCCCACTTGTAACCTCTTGTAATTGGTTTGAATTGGGCTCTAGTGTTGTTTTCCACATCCCCATTGAATTTCTGATGAAGACTCTTATGTTCCTGTTGATCTTGTACAGTTCTAAACATTCTAAAATTCATGTGTGAGGTATTGAGTCATAAGCTTTCTTGTAATCAATCCAGGCAGTGCACAGGTTGGTCAGTCTGATCTGACAGTCTCAAACGACTGCTCTATCTACTAGGAGCTGGTGCTTTGGTCTTCAGATGTTACTGCCAATTTCCTTTCTGGAGCCCTGCTCATGTATTGAGCCATGTGCCTGTTCATCTTAGCCCTGTGATTCTTGACAGGAGCTTTCATGTAGTGCTGAGGCAGGTTATTTGTTGGTGTTGGATGGGACCAGTCCCTTCTGGGGATCCTTAGTGAGCAGGACTGTCCAGCCTTCAGTTAGCCACTCCCGTCTGCGTCTTATCCTTTAGCTGCCGGTTCATTCGTGCTGCCAGGCACTCATTGAGTGCAGTCAACTTCTTTAGTCAGTAGGTCACTTTTACATTTCACATCAACCTTTCTTTCATGTTGACCCCAAAATGTATTTTATTTTAAAGAAAGTATTGTCAAGAGAATGAGCTGCCTAGTTAGCAATATATTATAGTATACGTAGGATATAAAATAAACCTAAGTTATTCATGTCCAGTTACTTACAAATCAGTACATATCATCCAATACCCACTCCTACATAATGTTTGTGTAATTAAAGTAAACATCTGTCATGCTAGCCTTTCTGATTTTTACTACACTACAAAATTCCTAAAGTACAGTATGTTTAAAAAGAAAAAATCAAACTAATAAATATATTCAAAATACCTTACTATTCCATTAAAAGTAAATACTGCCCAGAGAGTGAGCTGCTTTGGCATAAGATTAGTGTAGACCAACGTTGTGGTTATGTTAATACTTTGGTCATTTTAATAAAATATTACATAAGAAATTTTCTAATTGCAAATAAATAACACTAGTCCTCACATTTATCAGAGTAAGTAGTGTTTTCTTTAAACATAACATACAGTAGGCAACCCAAAGAGAAAATCACTACATTATCTTCAACAACCAGTACCAAACTTTCCAGACTCAAATGACAGTCTATCCTGTCTTACCTATAAGTAACTGACATTTGGCTTTTCTGAACAGGTCTTGCTGCTCAGACTAGCAATGTTTAAGTAGGCTAGTGTAGGATTTGGGTCATTCTTTCTTTGTGGTGTGACCACATACTGTTGAAGCACAGGCCAAACCTCTATAGACTCTCTCCAATGAAGATTTTCACTCCATCTGTGACCACAGAATGGTAAAGGGAACAAAGATGAGTGAGTGCAGCTCTTCCCATTTTGAAGTGACACAGTAATCAGCTGCTTTCTGATATGCAGTGCTGCTGATTCTGTTGTGAATGAATTGCATGATTGTGATAAGTTCAAAACCTTAATCCTTATTGGCAGGAGATTCAAGACAGCAAGCTGCTAGGGGGAAGTTTTATAACCGTTCTTACCGTTCTTATATTACTTACCTTTCTCACATGTGTACTTACATACACCCATAAAATTCATATTTCAGCAAAAAAAAATTTTTTAAAAGCCAATAAAATTAATTTCTAGTTTTTGTGATCCAGTCATTTATGAAGGAGTATGACCACATTGGGTGGTACCTATTGCAGCGTAGTATTGGCACATAGAAAATTTGGGGTGGGCGAAGTACGCGCTCTACTGAGTGCCCTTCCAGTTCTGTTTGTAATTGTACTGTTAAAATGAGCCAAGTTGAGTCAGACAAACTGTTCAAATTAGAGGCCTCAATGATGTCACAAATTTACAGAGCATAAAATTCTCATTCCTTCACAGTGACCACTCTCACATGACATGACTTCTGTCAAAGACCTGGCTTCTAGTTCTCTATAGAGTGATAAATATAGGACTGCATACACATTCTGATCTGATATCAGTCAAGCAGCACAATCTTATTCAAAACCATTATCTTGTTAGATATGCATACATGAATGTACAATAACTGAGTTCCATTGGATGGCCTCTCATTACTTTTTAATGATGTGGCTTCAGATATGGCCTTAAAAGCTGTCTGTCTCTTTGGGACTGCATGCTAATTGAATAGAGGGTTCAATCCAGAAGGCCGATAGGAATATTTCCAAAAATAACCCCATTTTAATGAGCTTGTTCATTAACGATTTGCTTATAAAATCTACACAGAATTTCCGGTAGAGGATGATCACATATAATGACAAATTAAAGGATGGGAATACGTGATATTTGGCATAACAAAGGCATTTTTTGCTTTCATATTAGGCAGACATTTTATTCAGTGCAAATACCAAAAACATGTAGCACAACAGAATATAACTAGAGAATTGAACAATGCAGCGTTAGAAAAGAACCTTTTTTATTACACCAATTTCTATCTCACCAACACCGGTGCTAAAACGGATGCCCAGCATTTTGATGGTTGTTTGTTGACTCATTAACTTCATTCAAGCCCTAATCATACTACATGATGGATAGGTGTAGACCTAATTTCACTTTTTCAGCATAGGCGTGCTCTTTGATCTTTGCAGATAGTCTACAGCACATGAAAAAAAATCATAATGTGTCCCAGTAAACCAAAACAATGAAGCTGTGTCCATAATAGGGGAAGATTGCAGCCATTAGCTATAAATCAGTGATGATTCAAAAATATCTTATGTCAACAAAATCCTAGGCCAGTAGTTCAATGAGATATGATTTTTTTTTTTACTTTTGCCAATTATATTGTTTGTTTGTTTTTTTAATTTTGAAAATTTCTGGTGACCTTGAAAATGAAATACTGTGTTCTTGGTCCCTAAGGAATAGTTTTTCAACTAAGTTTCATAAATTTTGGTTCAACACCTTTTTAAGTTTATTGTTAACAGACAGACAGGCAAATGAACAGGGGCGAAAACATAACCTCCCTCCATCTATCAGTGGATGAGGTAATAACTTGTTAAGTACTGATGGCAGTCAGCTAGTCATTTGTGAATTCTTGCAGGTTGTGGTTACAACCCAACCTGTAGTATTTCTTTGGTCCTACTCGTTTTTCAGCCCAGTGTTAGAGTACATTTTGATCTGTCAATTAGAGGCAAGGCAGCAACTTAACCACCTCAAATCTAACTTAACATTTGAAGACATTGTACCAAATTGGAAATAAGTGCTGTCTGAAAGGCCTAATTCAAGGTAAGATAGAAACCTTAACCGGAGAAGCATTTTTCTTCATTGCTGCATCATAGAGCCGGCTTTGGTAACAACGTGCCTAGAATATATATAAAATTATTGCAGAAGCCATACTTAGCCTTTTCAGGGTGAAGGAATATATCTGAAATTGAGTAAAAATTGTACTTAAATAATTACAAATACAAAGCCTTCCATTCACATAGAATTAAGGTACCTAGCGCACTTAGTAATGGTATTCCCTGCACATACCACACCAGCACTAAGCGAGAATGTCAAATGTCAGTTTGAAAACAATGTTTAACAATTCCTAAAACTCACCAAACCAGCTTATATAAGAATTAGAAAGATGCTAAAATTTTGGGTCCCCATTTTGCCACTGTCTAAAACTTGAGATAATTTCAGTTGCAAGAATTTTTCAGCATAAATATGACTGAAAGTGTGACCACACAAATCCTATAAGTAGAGAAATAGAATATATATATATATATATATATATATATATATATATATATATATATATATATATATATATATATATATATATATATATATATATATATATATATACGTATATATGATCATTACTTAAAAATGTTAAATTTGGTAATATATTTATTTAGTGAAAAAAATTATTACAGTAATAATAATGCCTTAGACTTATATAGCGCTTTTTCACTTACTCAAAGCGCTTTACTGCTCTGTGCACCATCTGCACATCTCGTATATCTATACAGACACCAAACTGAAGTGTGCTAATGTTGTTGGACACTATTAGACCCAGTGAGCATCCCTCCTTTTTAGACAACTCACTCTATAAGCACACTTTCCCCCTTCTACCCATTTCCTACATCATTTATTCACTCCAGGTCTCTATATCTCACACAGCTAATGTGACATTTATCCATAATTAGACTGTTACATATTTTAATAGAAAATGATATCCCTTAAGGTCTCCCTGTCATTTGCATGGGCAGCTCTGATGATAATCGGGTCCTAGAAAAAACATTCTCGATGACATGGGCTGTCATCCCAAATTAGCAGGCGCAAAATCCTTATCAGGGGAGTGACCTTCCAGAGCACTGCTCAAACTTGGGCAGTATGTGTGAAGTGAATGGTCTGTACAGACACACTTCTTATTTGCTCTTTGAAGCCTATTATGTTAGCTAACTAGGACCACTGACTGCAGATGTTGTACTGCACTTTGTTATACAGTATAATTCACTGTATGAAGAACTATTTATACAGTGATAAATTAGGCACATTTATTTTATTGCAGGCTGCTGGTTCAGCTTTCGAACAACAGTACTGCGCTCAGCTGAGTTAAGGCTTTCATTTTAGTCAGGTTGTTCTTTTCTTTTCTTAAATTAGGCAGCACTTTGTTTTTGTTGACATTTTGTATATGACTGATTAGGATTGTTCAGTACGCTTATTCCATAAAGCTATTCCTGTGGAAGTCACCATCTTATTAAAGAACCACTAGTGAACTACATTAGTGTAATGATTAAACATGTGGCATACTTATTAAACTGTAACATGGTACACAGGACATGACTTGTTACTAAGGAATGAACTGATAATTAATGAAGCATTAGGTAGCTAACTACATTAAGCAGAAAATCATAAGCTTCAGGCAAACAGACTAGGAAAATACAACTGCAAAACACCTCTGCAGCACACTCACAAAAAGGGCCTGGACAGTTTTCTGCTTATGTCTTATTTAGGGAGTCACAAATACACAATAGTGGTAGCACAGATAGCAAACTCTACAGTTTTACAATGGTTTACGCTTGCTTCCAACTTCAATTGGAATGCAGGATAACACACTTGTCCCAGTGCGACACAGGACCACCTCATGAATGCATACAGTACATGTAGCTGTGCAGTACATTGTGAGCCAAGCCCAGCCAAGAGAACAAATGAATATATATTAGACATTGTGCATTGCCAAAAGCTTCTGGTCAGCTGTATTAGCTGACATTCACAGTATGCATTTCAAAGAAATAAAAATAGTCCTCATTTAACTTCATTATTATCATCATTTACAGTAGCAGGTGTAAAAACGTAAGGAAACAGCTGAGAGTTGATGTTAATGATATATTCACCTGCCCCATTTTATATGGCCAGTGTGTTCTGTTTTAAGAACTGACCAGTTCTAATGTATGACAATGGCTCCCTTTAAACAGTGAAAAATTCCAACTGTGACAGCTTGTGATAATTCTTTGTGTTATCTATCTGATACTATCTTCTACTTCACCTCTCCTGTAGCTCTTTTGCTGTCTCATCTGTGTCACACTTCTCCTCTCCTCGGCTCCGTCTCCTCCCATTCCCATTTTCTTTCTGTCCTGCTCACAAAATTGATGCATATATCACTATATCCATAATACAAAGTGGTTGTTTTTATGTAACTATTCCATCACAAACACACATTATTTATCTATTTATCAGTTTCTTTTGTAGCAGAATATAAATGGTTTTATGACTCAGGGTAGGGGTCTTTTAACCAATTCCTTTATATTAAATCCTTTGCATAAAGCAACACATACAAGACGCAGAACCTGGATTTATTTACAGGGGTCAATATGCAGTAGGAACAAGAATGCACTGAACAAAGGTTGTCAGGTTCAGAACTGATGAGCAGATGAATGCTTCAGCTTAGAACAGGGCATGGGCTGTTTAAGGATTAAAGGAATAAAGCACAATGTTAATCAAACTTTTGTAAGAATAAGCTTCCCACAGATGCATGAGTTTGTGTGTCTGTGAATATGATGTTCATTTTAATTTTCTGACTGTGGTAATAACAATGGATGAGTGACATTCATGTTCATCAACTGTTCATGGTTGCACATGATGATGTCTCAAAAAGAAACTAATATTCTTATTTATTTTCAGGTCTCATTGTTCAACTTTTGCATTGTGTACGTCATTATTTGAGGCACGAACACTGCGGCGGACCCGGTGGTGGTATTTCCTCTTGTTCAGTTCTACTAAAAGATATGTCATTCACTATCAAATGTTAGCATCACAGTGAATTATGGACACACCTTGAAAACCAAGCTGACAAACATTAGCTAGTCAACTCCCAATTTTTACCCTTTCGTCCAAATTTGATCACATCAGCCGTAAAAAATAAAGAGCTATGTAAAGATAGTGAAGGCCAGATTTGAGGCTTCAAAAACAAAATGGCTAATGTCATGGAGGCTACATCTGTCTTTTACCTAAAATCTGTGTGATTTACATAACTATAGGTGTGCCACTGTGTGCCTTGAAAATATAAATTTTCATAAATGGTGTACCTTGTTCAAGAACCACTAAATATAACCACAATGGCATGCTCACATGTGCATCTCTCACTCTTTTTGAATAAGCCTCTTATATATACAACCTTGATTGAAATATTGCCGAACTGAATTAGTTATCTACCGCTAAATGCCAACAATGACAAGCCTTCTGAAGGCTGTGCACCTTCTTTTCTAAGTTTTTGAAGGGGGAAGTTCAGTTGCAAAACTATGATGTTGCATATTTCTAAAGAAATCCTTGAACTTTATTAGTAGATATGTACTTTGTGTGCATCTGAGAATCACTGAGACAACACCACTGCCTGGGTGAATTATATGAATACAGCTGTAATGTGTGGTTTATCTGTTATCAGTTGTTTGCTTAATATGCTCTCATTTAAGCAAATGGTACAGTTGGTGTTACTTTTATAAGAAAAAATTATCAACGGCTTTTCTTCCATTACCTTTGGCAGCACTACCTGTCTACATACCAGTAATAATTACCATTTTTTTTAAATTTGATACATTATATTTTTAAGTGCTAAAGATAAAAAAAAATTAAAGAATGTTTTTTAAGGTTAAAGAGGTTGTATACTAATTTTAGATTCAACATAGCATTTATGGTGTTTATTTACCGTATGCATGCCATTTTTTAAAAAAAATTTCATTCTCAGTTTAGTACTAGCTCTCCTTTCTCTTTCTTCAGTC
This sequence comes from Pterophyllum scalare, assembly GCA_024447675.2. Taxonomy (NCBI): domain Eukaryota; kingdom Metazoa; phylum Chordata; class Actinopteri; order Cichliformes; family Cichlidae; genus Pterophyllum; species Pterophyllum scalare. The sequence continues at coordinate 4,468 of JAMQGT020000496.1, read as the reverse complement.
TCTCACTCTCTCCATATCAGAGGAACTCTTTGCCCAGGCATAAGATTAGATGAGTAGGTGGTTGGAGTATGGCAGATTGGGAGTAAAAAGTGAGACAAAGCAATTGCATTTCATATTGAATTGGGAATAAGGGACAACATGGACTCCCCTTGCTCCACCTCTTGGCTGTCTTGGACTTCCTGAAGAGGTCACTGAAAGTCCATACAAAATTGAATGTCTTATCGGTTGGCCTGATAAACCTAAAGTTGCCCATTTGTCTTTTAACTTTGACTTGGAGTGTTTTTGTGGAGAAATCATAGATTGTATGTGTGTGTGTGTGTGTGTGTGCATGTACACACACACACACACACACATATATATATATATATATATATATATATATATATATATATATATATATATATATATATATATATATATATATATATATATATATATATATATATATATATATATATATTTGGGCTCCCTTATTTAAAGCCCCAACATTAGTATTTTGGTTGCGTTGCATTTAGTCTTTGTTTTAAACCCAAAGTCAATGTTTTGGAAGTGCTGAGTTATCAGCTAATTCTTGCGAGCTTGATTAGCTGCATTTATAAAATGTACAGTCACACAAACACACATTTCTTCAAATTAGTGCTAAGTAACTAATAAAATTTAAGAATTTCACTCACCAAAACTGAAACACAAACTTCTGGAAAAGTTTATACCATGCAGCAATCCAGATTCAGTCGACATTACTTGTGCCTATTGAATTTCTGAGTTCATTTGTTTTGTTTTGTTTTGTTTTTTCAGTCTAGGTTTATTTATGTTTTGAGGTTTGAAATTTTAATTCTCATATTTTATGATTTCTATTCTTGTGTGGGTTTATTTCAGGTCGTGCCTTTGTTTTATTACTGTTACGTCCCCTAGACAACCTAGACTTAACATGAGGTGCGACAACTCAGTCTCAACCACAGCTAAAAACATGCCACCAACACAGAATAACTGAGAAGCAGTTTATTTTCTTTGGAGGTGAGCAATGACTTATCTTTACCTCATCTTTATCTTTATTGGTTGCTGTTCTGTATCTGCGTTAAGAATACAACAGAACTGTGGTCAGAGAATTGTGGTTGGAACAAAGCTGGAACCAAGGTATACTTCAAATGCTGCAGTGCCAATAGGGGATCCCCCCCAGTGTTGAAGCGTGGTGAGGGGTGGGGCAAAGCGTACTCCCTGAGTTTCCATGTTCCACCATGACAATTAATCTGTTGTTCAACATTTGTTCCACATGACTTTTCTCCTAAATGTTATAAGTCTGCAACTTAACTCGTTGAAGAGGGTGTTCTGATGTGTTGCTGGACTTCTGACTCTGGTTACAACCATGACTGTGTATTAAACTGTAGTTCCACAGCCTTTTTGTTTCCAGGTCTTAGGCTTAGTGCACGGCCACATCATGTCTGGTCGCTTAGGATCACATAGACATAGAGTTGTGTCCTCCATTACTTCCTTTGACCTGGCCTTAAGTTGGTTGTGCCATACATGCCTGCTCGCAGGTAAACCAAATCAGGTGATTTCTGCCGCTCCATTAAAACACATCCCAGTTATTGGAGAGCCATTTGAGCATGTTATTGTTGACTGTGTTGGCCTGCCTCCAAAAACAAAATCTGGAAACCAGTCCATCTTCACCAAGATGTGTACTGCTACTCGTTATCCTGAGGCCGTCCCTTTGTGCTTGTTAAAAACCCATGCCACTGTGAAAGCGCTTATCGACATTACTCTAGCGTCCCCTGTGTCTTTCTGTATCATGTTTCAGTTTGAGTTCTTTGGAGTTTTGTATTTCAGGTCATCTTTTGGTTGGCATTTTCTGCTCTAGTTTCTTGCTTGAGGTTTCCATTTTTTTTTAGATACACAAGAATTTTGAGCTTTTAGTTCTTGTTGCATTTGAACTTTAGTTGCTGCTTATGTACTGTGGTGTGTTATTAGTGTTTAGTATCCCCATTATTCCTTTTGTTCAGTGCAGTTTGTCTCTGTGTAGCAGTCATGTTTTGAGTTAGTTCCTGCTTTACTTTGGTAGTTGGTTGTCTCTGGCGTTTTGCTTTGAGCTTTACTTCCCCCAGTGACTGTCTTCATTGTCTACACCCATGTTTTATTCCCTCAGCTGTTTCCACTTCTCTGATTATCCTCTGAGTATAAATAGTACTGTCTTCCCCTTTGTCACAGCATCTGTTAAGCCTCCCAGTCTGTTTCCCTCTGTGTACACATGTGACTGCTTTGGATTTCTGTTTGCTCGCTTTTGGGGGGTTTTATGCATCAGCTTAAATAAAATGGCTTTGCTTTGCTTTGCGGTTCATTCAGTATGCCTGTGTTCGCATCTTGAGTCCTTTAAAAATCGACAGTACGCACATTATGTTTTGTTTCAATGTGTTCAGTTCTTTGTGACATTAGTTTTGTGATTGGATTGATAATTTACTTACTTTTTTTATCCATTATGGTTAGTATTTTAATGATGCTCAGCTGTGGCAAATTTACTCTGTTTTCTGAAGCATGTGCAGTAAAGCAAGATTTGTGCTTAGCCCTGACCTGGGTCTTCAGTGTTGCAAAGGTGGTTCACTTCTCAGGGTACTTCACCATGGTAACTTACGCTCCAGCCCCCGACCTGCTCTGGAGCAGGTTATGTTCAGAGTTAGAGATAAACACGTTTAAAATCATCGCCTGCAGACTAATCAGTTCTCTGGAAAATAGCATCATTGTTCCTGAATGATTCTTGAGCAGTACGAGGGTCTAAAGTTTTTTAAGTGCATTTAAAGACTTTGTCTTTCCTTGATGACAATATTTAGAATCTTAAAAGCAACTTAATTTCTGGCTTCAAATAGGTTAGACTTTATTGATAAAGTATTACTGTTTCAGTCTTACTGAGCTCACACACATTCCTACAGCAGGGCTTGCCAAAGTAGCAGGCACCTTATGACCGAGACTTTTGCTCTCCTCCGTGGGCGTTAGGGTTAGGGTTAGGAAGTTAAGGAAGGTAAGGAAGCTATAGATAACCTTACGTGGTTCCTCTGGGTTCACTTTTGCCTAGGACATTGGATTTTTCTGTCCTGAAATTGATTCTTCACTTTTCCCATCTGTTTCGCTTTTATGAGTACTATCCCCTAAATTTTACTACTTTTTAAAGACTTTCATTCAGTACTCCCATAAATATATCAAAGTTACTATAAATGAACAACTTCTACTATGAAAGGAAGAAATGCCACGGCCAATGTGTTCACAAACCGTTACTTATATGCAGTGATTCTATAGTTATCTTGAAAAATTAGTCCGATTACTGATTACTCCTTTAAAAGGTAACATAGTTACTTTACTGATTACTTAATTTTAGAAGTAACTAAGTTAGATTACAAGTCACTTTATTAGTTGCTTACAACAGCTGCCGTTGATCGTCTGCCATAAAGTGATCCCGATGTTTCTGTGTGCTTTTATGTGTAATGTCTTAGCTTATATTGGTAAACAGAGTGCAGTCAGCATGGTTTATGAAGGACTTATATATAACATAAAGAAATAATCTGTTTTTCAACAATCTTTAGGAGTCTGTGTACTTGTACCTACATTATAATCAACCCAGTGTTTTTTGACCACTTCAAATATCTTTACAGAACTGTTATATTTGTTGTGATTTCTGCAGCCTTCTGAGTCACATTTCTGTTTAAAAAGACATTTTTAATGTAGATGACAGTTTTTACCTTCATAAAAAATATAACATATATATATATATATATATATATATATATATATATATATATATATATATATATATATATATATATATATATATATATATAAAAGTCACTTTTCCAAAAACTAAGTGCAGCTTCTACCTTGTGATAGAAATGCTGTTTCTCACTCACAATGACCTGATATCATTCATGAGAGATATGTTTGACACGTTTCACAGATCTAAGGTCAACAAGTCATTTAAATACAGCCATTTAAATACGGGCAATCGTTTTTTGGCAAATACAGAAAATTGTTTTTTGCAGACGATCACTTCTTGGCACAACACTGGCAGCACCCCCGGCTGCCTCAACATAGAAAATGACAACCACGAAACGAGGGCGAGTCAGCCGTGTTTAAGGGCAGCATTTCCTCTACTACGACCAGCTTCTTCAGCTCTCTTCTTACTGGTTTGTACCGAAGTCCAGCTTTTGTTGTTTGGGTGCTGGGGGGCTCCTGCATTAGCCGCAGCTCTGCTTCACCACCTGGTGGGACTCGCTCTGTAAGTGTGACTGCGCCATGACTCCAGATGTTTCTTCAAACCTGACGTAGTGTTTCTGAAGCTAGACAGCACTTTGTCGCCAGCACAGAGTGCACAACTAACCTTGATCATTAGAATTCTATTCTTGACATTGTTCATGTTTACCTGGATTACTTACTTTCAACCTCGGATGTGGGCTTGAACCATTTCTTAAGCCCAATCATCTGGTCCCCA
>JAMQGT020000494.1:0-11435 GCA_024447675.2 Pterophyllum scalare | reverse complement strand
TATTGTCTACAGCTCATTTATAGAAACTAATTTTCTATGAAATGGTGCAGGATTCACCATTGGTGGTTGTTTTCATGAGTTTATTATCACAATGAATTGTAACAGCTAGAAGTAATAACTGAAATTAAGTTAAATAATAAAATGGCAAAGTTTTTTTTTTTTTTTAACCACTGGCACCGTAGTACTTCCAAATGCTTTGCTGTTTATTTAACTATAATAAAACAGTTTATTGCTGTAGTCTCTTATCATCCCAGTTTTCCCCAAAGCCTGACTTAGTAAAATCAGAACTTAACATTGTGTATACCCTAATAATCAGCATAAAATAAAATACATAGTATGCTACTTTGCCCTGTCAGCTATAAACTTTTTGTAATCAGTACTCAGTACTGTATAATGCTTTACTCTTTTTATTTACTCTAAGCTTGGCAAAATAACCCACAGATAGGCACTAACAATGCGGAGCACTACTTTTTTCCTACACACTAAGGACTGAGAGAAATCTCTTAAATCGTTAAATTTGGTGTACAACAATCACACACTTTGATCATTTTGTATGTTGAAGGATCACACTTTTATATCCAGCACTCCTATATTTTATTTAAATCAATGACCTTATGGTTAATACAAATTTGTTTTGGACAAGTAAGCTTAAACTATCTTCCCTTCATGATTTTTTTTAATTAGCATAAACACTGAATCATTAATTTATTTATTTTTTCTCCTGAAAGGACAATGAATTCAGAATTTAAAAAAAGGTAATTCTAGTATAGCACCATCAAATAAAACACAAGACAAGTACTGGATAAAGAGCAATATACAGCAAATAGATATGCCTGAAATTATACTTTAGCTATGACACCCAAAGCACACCCTTGAAACTGTCTTTGCTGTGCAATATCTATCAAAACAACTACTGCTCAGAGTGTGAAAATATGCATATTGTTACCACAAATGATTCAAATTGTATTTTTTCACAGCAGGACCTAAAATGCAGGTGTTTCCTTCAGTTTGAGGTTGTGAGGAGATCCAGTTGATGTTTAAAAATTGCTATATCAAATCTGTAAATTCTTTGCAATTTTACATTGACAAAACAATATTCTTAAAGTATTTGACCCACATAAAAAGTAGACATTGCTTTTTACAAAATTCAGGTCTGACACTCTATTCTTTTTAAATGTTTAAATTACTTACACATGTGAGAATAGGGTTGTGTTTTAATTGTATCCATTGTAGAGAAAAAGTCATGGGGAAATATACTAGTTTAAACTACACTGGAGTTAATGGCAGCTTTGAAGGATAAGGTGGTAGAGGTGCTAAAAAGGGAAAGGACTCGGATCGTACCACCTGATTGAGCCATGCTTTCCTGGCCCAAAAAATATCTGCAGTAAATTCTAATACTTGAGAAGATAGGGCCACCATTTGCTGAGTCTGTTGTTGGCTACATTATTCCCTCTTCTTCTCTCTTCCATGTACTCAAACACTAATGAAGAAATACAAATTGTTAATAGAATCCATATATATATATATATATATATATATATATATATATATATATATATATATATATATATATATATATATATATATATATATATATATATATATATATATATATATAAAGGGAGGGGAGAGAGAGAGAGAGAGAGCATTTTGATATGGATGGAGGGTGGTGGGCTGTACTTAATGTTCTGATTAGCTTTTGTTGTGTCCTGGAGGCCAGGGACTTGCTGGAGAGTCATTCCTGTTGCCTCCATCCTTTATTTGGCCTCAGGTGTCATCAGTGCTGTAGTGGGGAATCTCTTTTGTCACACACACGCATGCAAACACACACACACACACACACACACACACACACACACACACACACACACACACAATGAAGCTGAAGATAGAGTAAGAGTTGCCATTTGCAGCAGGAGGGGTGGCGACAGTGGGCTATTGGCCAGACGTGGTGACTTGTGATGACAAGCTGGAATGACTGGCAGCTACAGTAACAGCAGCCCAGCTACAGCAAGCAACAGGGTGTCACTACACTTTGTGTTAGCAACACAGGAAACTGACAAAATCACTATCTTTAACCAGGCTTACACTGATATATGGGTCAGTACTGGCCTTTTGTTGACTGTACTGAAAGTGTGAAGTACTTTTAGCTACCAGTATATGTTATATCACACTGCACAACATGAATGTGCTGGGTAAAAAAATGTTATGTTTTTTCTAAGAGTGCCACAAATACAGCATTTATTTCCTGGTTGGGTGAGGGTATTGTCCATAAAGATTCTCATGGTTAGGAAGTTAAAGCAGGAAGATGGTTGTGTAGATCCTGGGTTTTATTTTCTGGTTAGTGTAGTTTTTCCATGATATTTTATATTTTTAATTCATTTCACCATTACTTTTTAAAATATGTTTTTAGATTTTATTAATCATTTTTCTAAGTACTATATATAATTTTTTTTACTGTGACCCCAGCGTAAAAATGTAATGATAATACTAATACCAATTTCAGCCACATGGATCACATAAAAGGTATATCTAAAAGCCTTTAAGAAGTCAGGTAAAATAAAACAAATACAGGAGTTTGTGTCTTAGAGAGCCACTGCACTAGTGTCAACATTTATGCTAATCTCTAGTAGTCACTGGCAACAACTCCTGATTTTTAATCTTGAGGTCAACATTTTAGTTGTATGTATGTACCATGACTGAAAATAATGACACTGACATTGGACTGATTATGTAATATAAATCTTTTCTTTTATTTTCATTATAGAAATTGTGTCATGAAATTAGGGTGAGCTTATTAAATAAATTATTTAACCATGGCCTGAAATAAGAACACTGAAGTAGAAAATTCAATAGTGCACCTCTGATTAGATCTATGCTGCTTCTAGTTAGCTTAACTGCAGTCCCATTAAACTATTAAAATCTATAAAGGAATGATGTGACCCAATGGGAAGATTCCTGAACTTCTTAAAGACCATTCTGCACTGACCCTTATGATATGTCATGTGGACATGTTTCTTCTTTGTTGGCATGAACTACTGTATGTTTAATTAATACTTGAACAGGAATAGGTTGTACAGTATTCAGTGAACTCATCAAAATATGATTTACAGGATTTGCTGTGTTCAACTCTTAGTATACTTTTAACTGAATATTTCCTCTCATTGTGACTGGTGCAGGTAAGTCAGTACACATTTGCCATGTGCAGCTACAGAGAGAAGAAGGCTGAGCCTGTAGAACTCCTTCAACTGGATGGCTACACAGTGGATTATACTGACCCCCAGCCAGGTAACAGCAAAGACATACATGGCTACACAATGAATGACAAGTTTGACTTTCAAAATTGCTGATGCTATACCTACATATAGTCCCAGGGTCATGTTGCCTGATTAGACCTGTGTGTACAAACTGTGCCTGACTGAAATCCACTTAGTTCTGTGGTGCCAAAGATCAGGTACCTGAACCAGCTTTTAAATGTTAATGATCAGCAGGAGTAGTGTGAGTGATATGGAGAGATTTGTGTGTGGATGTGAAAGGAAAATCATGGTTTTATTATTTGCACACAAAACAAAAAGAAAGGGCAGAAGTGTTTCTCTGTTCAGCTTCAGTCTGAACAGATGTCAGACTAGCCCAACTAATTCATGCTTATGAAATATGTTAAGAGAAGAGAAGGCATTTTATTTACCTCTTCTTTTTTCGAAACAACATTTGTTTCTCAAAAAATGTCAGAAAACATTTTGTCTCTGCCACTTTTATGAGTATTCTAGACTATGAGGATATTGTGTATATGAAGGCCTCTACTAGCTCTTTACATCTGTTGGATGCTGTCTATCCCGGAGCACTTCGATTTATCATGGGTAGCAAAGCACTTACTCACCATTGCACCCTATATTCTTAGTTAAATGTCCCTCTCTACATACTCGTAGACTGTTACACTGGTATACTTTCATTTACAAATCCATCCTACATCTGGTTCCCTCATATTTGTCATGTTCAATTTCACTTAAAAAACAGTACCCCAGTCTTCGCTCTTCCATTCAGTGTTCCATCAGTGTGTACTGAGCTTGGCAAAAAAGCATTCTCCTTCTCTGCCCCCTCCATTTGGAACATGCTTCAGCAGGACCTGAAGCTCTCCAATCTGCTTACACTTGAGGAGTTCAAAATTTTAATAAAGGGATTTGAAATTATGTCTGTAGGCACTTGTGTTTGTTATCAGTAAAAACCCTTTTGTTGATAATTGTATGTTATTGATTTTTAGAAGTGTGAAGTAGATTTTATTATTGCTGTTTTTATGTCATTTTTTGTGTTTGTTTTTGGCTTTTTTTTTGTTTGTTTTTTTGTTGATGTCTCTCTTGTAAATGAGACAATAAGTCTCAAGAGATTTTCCTGTATAAATAACGGATTAAAATCCCATATTTGCGATACATTTGAAGCAAAGATTATACATTTACATAGTTCTGACCAATATTTTCTAACTATTTGAAAAGCGTACACTTGGTGTTAACCCCTTCCCCCTGGCATAAGGTCTTTACGCTTTGGAAGGGAGATGGCTTTGCTGAAACCCAATGGGAGGGCAAAGTCAGGTCTGGAGGTGGAGGCGAGACTAATGTACTGGGATTGGACCATGACACAGCAACCCTCTACCAGAGAAAATGAACACCAATTTTCTATGTGTCTCCTATACCAGTGTATTTGGGGGTTGTGCTAACTGAGCCAGGGAAAATGAAGAATGATGGGGTGCTAGGGGAAGAAAAAACATAAAAGGTTATTGGTTTGTGGTGATTTCTGGAAGAAACGAAGTGTAGCGGCTTAGTCTGGTGAGTGATCTGGGCAAGAACCTGACCATTAAGTGCAGAGACAGGAATGGGGATGGCAAAGAAACTAAGGTGAGGCTCAGTTGGGCCACCAGCCCTTTGTTGAGTAAATTCTGCCTAGCTCCTGAATCAATTAAAGTATGCAGAGGAAAAAATCGCAAATCAGCAGCCTCGCTCTGGCGATTTGCATCAGCTTGGATGGATCCCCTGTGAAGGAACAAGATGCCCCGGCGCCCGAACCAGCAGGGTCAAAGGGTGGGGTGACAGATGACGGCCTTGACCGTGCAATGACCGTAAGACAGGGCTTGCTACTCTTCTTTATACTGAGCTTCCATATCCAATTGTCAGTCTTTAAGGTCAGCCCAACCAACGATTGAAAGGACAAGGGTTCATCCTGGGAGACTAACTGGTCCTTCATGCGATCATTGAGGTACTGAAGATAACACCTTGTGCAAAACATTCTGGGACCACCCATTTTCTGCCACCACGATGCGGAACTCAATGATGTACTCGGCTATACTCTTATCACCCTGCCTCAAACTCAACTGTCTCTTTGACACGTTACCAGTAACAAGTAGATGACCGGATGTCTTCTTAAATTCTGGTCCTTGTACGGGCAGGTCTTAATAGTGTTGAATATGAAAAATGACTCAGCCCAAGCCACAGCCCTTCCTCTGACAAGGCTCAAAACATAGGCAAGTTTAGTGTGCCCGTTGGGAAAGGAATGCGGAGAATGAGCGAAAGCCCATCCACAGGGCTAGCCGACACGAGAATCTGACAAAAGTTAACTTATGAGCTATGGATTGGAGTTGTTGGAGCACCTCATTGTAATGCTGATCCATATCAGAGTTGCGACAATACACTTAATGCCTGCTCATGTTCACCTAACGCAGAGCCCTATTTTGCTAGAGCTGACTGAATCCAATCTACTGAGTCCATAATATTTTGGCCAGATAGTACTGTTGTGGCAGCCAAATGAACTCAAAACAGACCAGATTCAGACAGTGGAAACAAAATCAAGTTTATTGAAAAACACCAGAGCAAACTAAGTAAGATGAATTAGGAGGAGGCATGCAGGAGAGTCGGGGCTAGGCTGGACCAGAATCTCCAGTGAGAAAATCAGTGAATTCCTTCCTCACAATTTGCCCAAGTGAGGCATTGTCCAGACAATCCCTACTTCGACCATCACTGAAACCAATCAGGTCATCTATACCACAGCAGCAGTGATCCTTGCGAATGCTTGGCCATAAGATGAGCAGCCACAAGGTGCAGTACCATGGAAAAGAAGACTAGAGGCTAGGGTCAAGGCAGCATAAAAGGAAGTCAATCAGCTATCACATTTGCAGAAAGGGGTGATGAAGAAAGGGGTGCCTAAGAAGTACAACAGGCTGTCCATACCCGAGGCCTTAGAGACTGCCAAGCTAAGACTCACAGCCTTGGCTAACTGCCTAAAGAGGTATACCAGAGAGATAGAAGTCAGGAGAATAAACCAGATGTTCTCCACTGAACCATCCAAGGTGTACTCTCAGTGGCAGGGGAACAACATGACAACAGCACCCCCACCATGTGATGCTCAGTGGCTAGTTGATCTAAGAGCAGACCACAGCAACCTCCCTGAACAGGCTCCAGTGATCATCACAGTGGCAGACATCCATGAAAGAGTCTCACATATGAAGAGTTTGACAGCACCCGGCCCTGACATGATACATACCTACTGGCTAAAGAAGGTAACTGCACTCCATGAGTGCCTGCCAGCACAAAAGAACCAGCTGCTATAGAGGCTAAGACACATCCAGTATGTCTGACTGAAGGCCAGATAGTCCTGATCCCCAAGGACACCCCTGAAGGGACCAGTCCCATCCAACTACCAGCCAATAACCTGCCTCAGTACAACATGGAAACTCCTGTCAGGCATAATAGCAGTTAAGATTAGCAGGCATGCGGCACAATACATGGGCGGGGCCCAGAAAGGAATTGGCAGCCATATCAGGGGAGCAAATTACCAGCTACTGGTGGTAGATAGAGCAATCGAGACTGTAAGAACAGGCTGACCAACCTGTGCCCCACCTGGAATGATTACAAGAAAGCCTATGACTCGATGCCACACACATGGATCCTGGAATGCCTGGAACTATAGAAGATCAACAGGACCTTAAGAGCCTTCATCAAGAACTCAATAGGAATGTGGAGAACAACACTCGACTTCAAGTTGATTCCACAAGTCACCATCAGGTGCTAGATTTATCAATGACATGCCTTATCCCCATTGGTGTTCTGCATAGGCCTCCCCCAGCCAGATCATCAACAAGACTGGCTACGGCTGCCAACTACAAAATGGATATTTAGACAGTTTTCTATTTGTGATTTAAGATAACATTCATAAAAGTAAATCCACAAGCAAGAAAGTGACTCAGCATTTTAATGTAAAGCCACATAGAACCTTTGTCTGTCATCTTTAAGTCTTCTATTTTTTATTTTATTTTTTATATCTATTTTTTATTTTATTTTTTAATTATTTTTGTTAGATATTAAGTGTTGTAATAATTGTGATCCTGTGATTTGATCCACACACCAAGTACGTCTTCTTCCCTTGTTTATTTTACAGGTCTAGACGGTGGTCGAACATTCTTTAATGCTGTAAAAGAGGGTGACACTGTGATCTTTGCCAGTGATGATGAGCAAGACCGTATCCTATGGGTGCAGGCCATGTACCGGGCAACTGGTCAGTCTCACAAGCCTGTTCCACCCACCCAGGTCCAGAAACTCAACGCAAGGGGGGGCACAGCTCCACAGCTCGATGCACCTATATCTCAGTTTTGTAAGTTTTCAGCTCTCACATTTGTATTTGCCATTGAAATTTTTAACAAATACTTGGTCTGAAACAGGATTTCATTGTCTACAATTTTTATGTTCTGATTCGATGATCTGGCTCAATATTTGGTCTAATTGTCAAACTTATTTTCTTTTTTTCTTAAATAATTCATTAAAACTGTTGACTGTAAAAAAAAAAAAAAAAAAACTATTAACAAAACAAAAGAGGACAAAAAGAAAAAAATGGAATGATGAACAGTTTAGGCTTTTGTTTGGTGTTTCATGTCTCATCCTGTGTCTTTGTCCTCATAACATTATGTTTTCTTCACAAAAAAAATTACGTTAGTTCCTGATGGTCATATATGTTAATTCTGGTACTCTTTAGCTGCATGTTGCTTGGCTCTTTGTAAAAGTGTTGGTGGCTTTGCTGTGTGTCTTTATGTTTCTTTGTTCCTTTTCCCTTCTCCTCTTTTTCTTCTAAACCCTGCTTGTAGCTGGATTAAATGGTAAGTGCTTGTTCTCTTTTTCTTTCACTTTCTCCCTTTTGTTGCTCTTCACTTTTCCTCCTTTTAAAATGCAGTCATTTTTTTCTTTTTTTTATATCTCTGTCAGGAAATACAAATACAATAAAATGTACTGAAAAGAGATGCTTTGCCTGTACCTTTTTGCTCAGATTTGTCATCTGTACAGCTGTGACTAATTTGTTTCCAGTGTCCTGGATCAGGCAACAAAAGTGATGCATGAGAGGTCAAGCTTTATATATTTGTTTGCCTTTTTAATTTATTATTGTTATTAATACCATGCAGGCTTCATTTTTGTGATTTAAGCAAAACTGTCGTGCATCTACTTATTAACAAGAATTGTGTTAGTAGTAGTACATGAAAAAAATGTAAAACAAGATTTTGACACTGTGCAAATGTCAGCTCGCGCAGCTATAATACCATGGACCAGTGCTGTGGTACACATTTTGCATTTTCCTTAGAGCCTGGTTGCTTAGAAACAAGCAACAACACAGGATGCTAAGCTACAGAAGAAACAAAGAGGTTCACCAAAGAGGTAATGGAAAATTGTCATTTTTTAATTAGGTATCAACTTAATGTCATGCAAATACGTTACTACAGCTGGGGCTGTGTCAGCAGGAGGGGTGAGCAAAAGAAAGAAATCATGAGAAGGGAAAGCATGAGTTCATTCATGCAGTATCTACTGTGAAGACATGACAGCAGAAGCAATTTCTTTTGTACAAGTTGAGAAAAGAGAACTTGAATAGTATCATGTTATTTTTATGTTTTCAGAGAAACGACGCTACTGACAAATTTACTGCTGATGCTTGATGCAGTTTATGTTAAAATACTAAGAGGTTAGTGTCACCAGTTTCAGTCTGACTGGATCAGTAACATTATTCTGTGGATATGAGACAAGTAGCTAACAAGAAGAAATTTCTCTAGAAAGCTTTTAGTTTATTCCTTGCAAATAAAATGTAGTCTATATAGACCTAAGCAGTGTGTCAATAGATTTGACTGTGCAACATTAAACAGTTATTTAGCAAAAATGCAAATAAGCTATCCACCTACAAAGTAGTTACCCAATAACCAGGAAAAAAATGCAAACGTGAGTGTTTCAGAATTATAGAGCCACGGTTGTGGTCTGAAGTTTACATACACTCATCATAGGTATGAATGAATTTGAATTGCTCTTTTTCCAGGGTGGAATGATTGTACAGCATCTTTAATGACTTAAAAAAAAACAAAACAAAAAGAAAACAAAGAAGAATTGGGTGCACAAGTTTGAATGTATAATGGATTTTCTCTAATTCACTCAGGGTCAAAAGTACACATACAGTTGTAAATATATACACACAGTCACTTAAATCTTTTAATAAGTAGTGCTCAAGATTCTACAGTGACTTTTTACAGTGTATACTTTTGTTAGGGATCTTGTTTGACTACAACTGGTAGTTTATCTTTGCCAGCATAAAAATGTTTTATTTGACAGCACTCACTGGATTAAAAAAATAATGACAATGGGAAAGTCAGAGGAACCTCAGTGACTGCAGATTATAAGATCATCAGTTCAAAGAATTGTACAAGTACAAGCACAAGTTATTCTGATGACACCACTTTGCCAAGGTTTGGAAGAAGATCCAAACTGTCCCCCCAAGCTGAGAAGAAATTGACTAGGCTATCCAGGATTAAGATTGCACTATTTGGCCCCAGTGACAAGAGTATATTTGGAGGAGTAAAGGTGAGGCTTTTAAATCTAAGAACACTGTACTAATTGTAAAGCATGGTGATCATGCTCTGGGTCTGTTTTGCTAGTAGTGTTGTAGTGTAGTGTAGTAGTAGCGGTACTGGTACTCTGCAAAGTGGATGGAATAAAGAAGAAGGAGGATTACCTCCAAACAGGAGAATGATCCCAAACACAAATCAAAACCAGTTCTGGAGTGGATAAAGCAAGCTAATATTAAACATGCCTTCCAATTGGAATGACAATATTGTGGGTTTGTTCCAAAAAACGTCTAATATGAGCAAACATTTCTATATGTGGCTTCACATGTCATATTGGTCATGTCATTGTGTAATGTTGCTGTACCTCAGGAAGTAGACCAGTCAACTTCGATCATAGGGTTGTTGGTTCAATCTCTGGCTGCTTCTGTCTACATTGCCAAAGTATCCTTGGTAAAAATACTGAAGTGATTGTATGAATGGGTGTGATTGAACCATATTGTATAAAGTGCTTTGAGTGCTCAAGTACTGTATAAAAGCGCTAAGTAAGAACCAGTCTATTTGTTTAATGTCTTTTCCTGTGGCATCTAATACCATTTAGTCCCCATAGATCTTTCAGAAATCCATATTCACATTTTTCTTCAGAATTAGCTCGACATGTTATTCACTTTCATGTATGACCACCAGAGGTCCATCTGATTTTAAAATGTAGGTAAAAGTAAGGCTTGTTTGGAATGCTCTTCCAAAAGCCTTGACCTGAACTGTTTTAAAAATTGGTAGACTATGCTTAAAATCTGGGTTTGTGCCAGGAAACCATCCAGTTTTAAATTAATTTTACCAATTCTGCAGAGGAGAGAGGTCAAATATCCAGCCAGAATTATGCCAGAAGCACGTTGATGGCTACTAAACACATCTGGTTGAGGTGCAACTTGCTAAAGGATATTTAATCAAATATTAGTGGAGGTCTATGTATATATTTGAGCCTTTGTGTATAATTTTGACCCTGTAAATTAGATAAAATACCAAAAAATTCAAACTTGTGCACCCAATTCTTGTTTTTTTAAAGTTCTTAAAGATATATACTGTAAAATTATTCCACTTTAGAGAAAGAGCAGTTCAAAGAAATCATTAAAAGGCCAAATTACCATGACATTTGTGCCCATGATGACTGTATCTAAACGCCTGACCACAACTTTATCTGCATGTGTCCACCTCAGATATATTCCCAAAAGTTATAAACAGATGTCTTTCAATCTGACTAGTCAATTCAAACAATTCAATAACTATAGTCTGCTAGAATGAATGGATATTAGCCCCACGACTGCATTTCACATAAGACTTTGTGTATGAGACTATGTGTGTGTGTGTGTGTATATATATAT
This sequence comes from Pterophyllum scalare, assembly GCA_024447675.2. Taxonomy (NCBI): domain Eukaryota; kingdom Metazoa; phylum Chordata; class Actinopteri; order Cichliformes; family Cichlidae; genus Pterophyllum; species Pterophyllum scalare. The sequence continues at coordinate 206 of JAMQGT020000494.1, read as the reverse complement.
ATATATATATATATATATATATATATATATATATATATATATATATATATATATATGTATATATACAGTGGCTTGCAAAAGTAAAAAGTATTCATACCCCTTAAACTTTTCCATATTTTGTCACATTACAACCACCAACATAAATATATTTCACTGGGATTTAATGTGAAAGATCAACACAAAGTGGTGTACAATTGTGAAGTGGA